>ML685842.1:3609541-3647946 GCA_007922175.1 Pelusios castaneus | reverse complement strand
TATAAAACAGATGCACTGCACAACTCTACCCTTGGGGAGTGGATCTGAGAGAATGAACCGCATGTGACAGATATTAGTCATGTTGTTTAATGAACTACTGGGAGGAGCTCAGATACTATGGCAACAAAAGTGGTATAAGAACCTGAAGTGACATGAAGCTTAAAAAGTGATGGATCTGGCCAACATACATCAATAGGTCTACAAAGATATATATATATATATATATATATATATATATATATATGGCAGCAATTTAACAGCAAACTCTTCCTTATCACCAAATAGAGATGGATGCAGGCTGTAAAATT
This sequence comes from Pelusios castaneus, assembly GCA_007922175.1. Classification (NCBI taxonomy): domain Eukaryota; kingdom Metazoa; phylum Chordata; order Testudines; family Pelomedusidae; genus Pelusios; species Pelusios castaneus. The sequence goes on along the minus strand of ML685842.1, from coordinate 3,647,638 downwards.
CTAGCTGCAGGCTGAAAAAGAGGGGATTTTGGCCTAAAACCATGCCTGTTATGAAATGGGTAGGGTGAAGAATGAACAAGGATTTCTTTGCAAAGGCAGATGTGTCCCTGCCCCACCCCTCTTACAAGCCAGTCTGAATTTCAAGGCAATGAACAAATTGTAATTCCACAAAAATACAGAATTAGGGGAGAAAGAAACTGCCATTTATCACACACAAAGAAAAGTTGTAGCAAGAACCTTGGCTGCCTAAGGGCTGGTGTGTAGTGGGAACTTACCTCAGCATGGCTATGTCTCACAGGGCTATGGAAAATCCACACTCCTGAAAGAAATAGCTATGCTACCCTTACCCCTAGTGTAGACGGCACTGAGCTGACAGATAAATTCTTCTGTGTGCCTTACATGGATGTGTTCACAGCTTCAGTTACTAATTCATATATGACATGAAGCAGCAAATGCATCCAGGTCCCTTCCCCTTTCACTCCTGCAATAAGAAGTCCATGAAGCACTTGACCACACTCTGCCAAGAGATTCCCAATAGAGCTGCTGCCTTGTTTTCCTCATAACTGGGAAAGGGGCAAATAGTTGGTTATTGAATTTATATTTGCCCTTTACCAGATCCATTCAGATGACAGAAGAATCTGCATTTGTTTAATGTGAATCACTGCGGATAATGGGAAACAATACCTGTGCTAATGAGGAAACAGAGCAAAAGCTTTGAAAATGAGTCATTATTTGTTAACTAGCCCGGGTGCAACTGATTAGAAATGGCATTCTGATTAATAGCTCCATCTATCTCCTGGAGCTCTCCCAGACCTGGCACTTCTTGTTTGTCATCTAAATGGGAGTCCCTGCAGCTTTATTTTCACCAAGCATTTTGTGAGAGCTGAAAATGTACAATGGTAGTTCAGGTAAAACAGGATAGAAAATACTCTGTGCCCCAAAGAGATTACAGCGAAGACAGCATGGATAGTTCAGGGTAGCAGGTACATGGAGACATCACTGGTGGTGTGAAGGAACTCATATGCCATGGTGACGAGATGGTCTGATGGTTAGAGGGGTAGGTAAGTAGGGAGGTGATAGACTGATGGGTAAGTACATGAATAGATGACAGATAAAAACATGTCTGACAGCACTGGAAACAGAAGAGCCCCAGTGGTTACAAGCAACATAAATGTAAATAAATGTACACTGACTTGCATAAATTTGCATAGATTGTTTGCCCCACTTACACCTACTGTGTGCATCCAATAATTAAATTTCACATTGTCATTCTACACTCACTTTCACTCCACACCCCATCTTTCAGTTCACCCACCCACTCCACAGACAACTCCCTCCACACCTATCCCCCTTGATGCATTCTGCATGTACATGTATGCACGCACACACATGAAACCCTTGTATGCACGCACACACATGAAACCCATCCCTGAACATTTGCAAGGAAATTTCTGTTTTCTGCTTTCCCCGTTCCACTGCTTGCTGGGAAAGAGTAGCTAATCAGAGCTGCTACATAGGAAAATCAAAGTTACTTACAACTTAGGCCAACGTAACTATGTTGGTCATGGGTGTGAAAAACCATATTCCTGGCCAACATAGCTATCCCGACCTAACCACCAGAGTGTACATAGCTATGTCGTTGGGAAAATGTTTCTGCCAGCATAGCTACCATTGTTCAGGAGGCTGACAGAAAACCCCTTCTGTAGGGAAAGGCTGCATGTATGCTGTGGGGCTCTGCCGCTGTCCCTGTAGGCTCAATGCCGTGCTAAACCCTCAGCCGGTGTAGCGTAGCTGGCAAGACTCCCCCCCACTTACCGCACGGCTGTCAGTGGCTGCCCCCCAGCCTTAGGGCCGGTGAGCCATGCTGATGCCGCCCAGTGCCTCTTTTTCCATCAGAACTCCCTGTGCCCAGCCAGCGACATCTGGGGCGAAGCTTCCGGAATCTTCCGCTCCCCTCCTGCTGCCTAGAACTGTGCCATGCCTCCCCAGGTGCACCACCATTTCCTTCCCTCTTCTCTTGCTCCTGCCTCCATTTACTGCCTTCCACCCCTGTGCTATTGCCCCCTGCGTCACCCCCTCATATATTGCCCCTGCCCTGATCATTCCTCTGCCCTCACTTGCTGCCTCCATCCTATTTACCTTTGCCCACATTTGCTACCTCATGCCCCAACGTACTCTGCCCTCCACGTGCCCCATCCCATTGACCCCACCCTTCTTTGCTACACGGTGCCCCCAATGCACCTCTGCCCCATTTGCTGTCTGTCACCCCCACAAAAGCTACCCCCTCCTCAGAGTGCAGCTGGCTCTCTTGCCTCTGGACCCAGCTCACCCCCTTGTCACAGGGGTCTTTGTGCAGCTTCCGCTGCCTTCAGGGGAGCTCACTTCCAAGCTCCCCCTCCCTCCCGCCACTGCCCATTGTCACAGAGAGCACTGGGTTCTTCTGGAGAGGGAGGAGGATGCGCACACACCCAGCCCACTGCACAGATAGACTGAGCCCCACTGGCTTGCTCCCCAGGTAGTTCCATCCCCGCCAGCATTCTCTGAGGGTATGAGGGAAGTGACCCCTCTTGGCTGGCATCCTGGAGACTGGCATTGGAGGGGCAGCATTGAGGACAGCGGGGAAGCCTGCAGACCCCTTTGGTAAGGGGGGAACAGGGGCCTGGGGTTAGGTGTGAGGGTGAGAGAAAGAGCAGCAGCCTAGGAGGGGCTGGGGGCAGCAGCATTACAGGGGAGGGGAGGGAAAGAGCGCACGAGGGGCAGGAGCACCTGGAGAGAGGAAAACGTGAAGGCTGAGCAGCAGCCACCTGCACAAGGGGAGGCTGAGGATATTGGACGTCTCTCCCCGGCCTGGGACCCCTTGGCCAAAAGCAATTGGTGCAGAGGGGGAAAGGCAGAACCAGCATCTTCATGCTCCCCCCACATCTTGGGAAAGGAAGAGCCAGAGCAGGGGTGGCACCGATAGAGCCAGTTGCAGTATCACAAGGCCTTTTAGTTACATAGCTAGAAGGTGGTCTGCCAGGTCCCTGGTCTGAGGGGCCAGGCTGGCTCTTAGCTCAGGGAGCAGCATTGAATGGCTGCTCTTCCCTATTTCCCTGCCTCCTGGATGAGAGAACATAAGAACATAAGAACATAAGAAAGGCCGTACTGGGTCAGACCAGAGGTCCATCTAGCCCAGTATCTGTCTACCGACAGTGGCCAGTGCCCAGGTGCCCCAGAGGGAGTGAACCCAACAGGCAATGATCAAGTGATCACTCTCCTGCCATCCGTCTCCATCCTCTGATAAGCAGAGGCTAGGGACACTATTCTTAACCCCTTTCTGGCTAATAGCCATTTATGGACTTAGCCACCATGAACTTATCCAGTTCCCTTTTAAATATTGTTATAGTCCCAGCCTTCACAACCTCCTCAGGTAAGGAGTTCCACAAGTTGACTGTGCGTTGTGTGAAGAAGAACTTCCTTTTATTTGTTTTGAACCTGCTACCTATCAGTTTCATTTGGTGACCCCTGGTTCTTGTATTATGGGAGTATTTAAACAACTTTTCCTTGTCCACTTTTTCCACATCAGTCATAATTTTATATACTTCTATCATGTCCCCCCTCAGTCTCCTCTTTTCCAAGCTGAAGAGGCCCAGCCTTTTCAATCGTTCCTCATACGAGGCACTCTCCAAACCCCTAATCATTTTAGTTGCCCTGTTCTGAACCTTTTCTAGTGCTAGAATATCTTTTTTGAGATGAGGAGACCACATCTGTACACAGTATTCGAGATGTGGGCGTACCATGGATTTATATAAGGGCAATAATACATTTGCAGTCTTATTTTCTATCCCCTTTTTAATGATCCCTAACATCCTGTTTGCTTTTTTGACCGCCTCCGCACACTGTACGGACATCTTCAGAGAACTATCCACAATGACTCCAAGATCTTTTTCTTGACTCGTTGTAGCCAAATTAGCCCCAGTCATATTATAGGTATAGTTGGGGTTATTTTTTCCAATGTGCATTACTTTACACTTATCCACATTAAATTTCATTTGCCATTTGGATGCCCAATCACTTAGTTTTGTGAGATCTTTTTGAAGTTCTTCACAATCTGCAATCAAGAGCAATCAAGCCGATAGGAATTTATTTCCTCATAGACCTTAGAGGGTCCTTAGGATGGGTTGGCAGCAAGAAAGCAGGCAGGCAAACAAGCAAGGCAGGTTCATATGGATTCATTGAGGAAATGGGGTTTGAAGAGGGAATGCAAAGAGAAAGATGGATACTGAGTGGACAAGTTGGAGTCTGCTCCAGGGCAGCGTGAAGCAGGATGAGAAGCCAGCAGCAGGGGACAGGGACAAAAGGAATAATAGAAAGTGAGGACTGGGTGGGACCAGAGGAAGCTGAGCAAGGAATAGGGGAAATGAGAGCAGAGATACATGTACTAACAAAAGGCTATGTCTACACTTGTTAATTTAGGTCCACTTTAGCTAAGTCAACTTAGCATGTTCACACCTAAATTTTAAGTCTACTTAGGGGGGAACTTACAAAGTTGACCTAGAGCGTCCACACTGGATGCCTAAGTCGACTTCTAGGGGCTAGGTGGACCTGGGAGAGGTCCACGGTGGCAGGGGGGCCACCCCTTGCCAAGTGCCAGGTGGCTCAGACTTTGCCCCATTGTACCTGGGTACAATGGGGCAAAGGGGGACAGGGATCCTGGCAGGGCATAGGGGCAGGGTGGGCAGGGGTCTGCCCTGCCCTGTGGGGGGGGGGCATGCCAGGCTCCCCCTGTGCCACTCCCCCAGCAGGAAGGGCAGTGGGGGAGTCCTTGAGAGCCCTAAGTAGACTTAGAGTCAACATAGGGCTACTCTGCGTTCACACTGGCTTAAGTCGACTTTAGAAAGTCGACTTAAGCCTAAAGTCAACTTTAAACCAGGTTTAACAAAGTCGACTTAATTTTCCTTAAGTCAACTTAAGCAGCTTGCTTAAGTCAACTTAAGGAAAATGTAGTGTAGATGCAGAGTAAATTAAGTCGACTTAAGCAAGCTTAAGTTGACTTAATTTACAAGTGTAGATGCACCCAAAACGGCCTTACCCTGCTCTCCCTTCCCACATCTTCCATTGGTGCTGATGAGGAGGCATGTTGAACTGTTCCTACCAACAACAATAACAAAAAAGTGTCTCAAACTCAACTCGTACCCTGCTGCTTTGTGGACACTTTTTTCCATCTCTCATTTTTTCATGTTCTATGAGCCTCTAACATATGTGCATGATCTCTCTCTGCATCTTACTGTTCTTCAGGGATATTGCCAGCATATTGGAGAAAAGAGAGAGTAATCCACTGGACCAGTGCTGCCTGTACTATTCCATGGAGAAAGTACAGTACCAAGAACAATGGGGTTCTGATCCATGACTAGGGCCTCTAGATGCTGTGGCAATAGAGATAAAATAATAATTAAATAGTAATTAATAAAATATGGATGCCTCACAGTGAGTTGCTTTTTCTTTTCAGGAATAAAACAGGGTTATGTAACATCCATGAACCAGAGACCTAGCTCTCAGAATATCCAGGTAACATCTTTTAGTCCTTTGGGCTTATTTAGCCAACAGGAATGTTTTAATAATATAATGTTTCATCTCCTGTTTCCTTGGACAAGGGTCTTGTCAGTCACTATCAAGTGTGGGTGGAGTTCTGGAAATATTATCACTTATAACTTCCACATTCTGCTGGGTACTGCTCAGATAGATGGGGAGACACAGTCCCTGGCTTGAAGAACTTGACAGAATGTTTCTGCTTCAACTTGCTCATGCAGTTTTCATTAGGCAGGTGAATTTAGCACTTAATAAAAATACAGTTACATTTCTCATTTGCTTACTCATTCTGGCCTCAGTCCTGCAGCCCTTGCTCTTGTGAGTATTCCCATGGGCTCCAATGAGAGTGGTCGGCTGAACAAGGGCTTCTCAGGTGAGTAACCAAAAATAGTCCTTGTTTAATATAAACAAATGAAGAGATTGCCAGAGTTGATTGGGGTATTTCAATTACGAATTTTAAATTGCCAACAGCACATTAGGCCCATTGCAGGACAAAAGAAAGCCTTAATATTTGCCCTGAAGGGTTTACAATCTAAATAGATAACACAAAAATATGCCGGGAGATTTAAGGAATGGTGGGTGGGCATTACAGGAGTATGGGGAAGCACTGGAGAAGACATGAAGATAAGAGCAGCAGAAGAAAGTAAAGGAAGTGGTGAGCTAGATTTCATTAGCAGGGTGACGGAGACATAGTAAGAAACAAGAGCAGGGATGTAAGTAGAACTGTACTAATATTAAGCAGTGTGCTACACAGGCAGAAACATAGGAAGGCCTTGGAACACGCAGGTCAATTATAGGAAAAAAATTAAAGTATAGAGCAAAGCTTTGTTGGGTCCCAGGACTGTAATAACCACAGTGTTTTGGGGCATGATTCAGAGACATCACCATAGCTGTCTGGGGACTTGTACTATGTCATGCTTCTAATTTATCATCCTACTGAATCAGGAAAATGAGATTACCTCACTCCTGCCTGCACTAGCTTCAGAAAATTCTTAGTCCCTCATTTTCACCATCCCCGCAAAAGATTTCAGTTAATGATATTATAAAGAGGAGGATATGGAAGAGAAAGTAGGATTATTCCATCTCCTTGACAGACTGCACTCAGCACTCCATTTCCATCAATAGTAGCGCTGTTGATATCCCAAGTATTTACATGTTATATCAATATTCAGCAAATTCAGCAGCACACAGGCTCCAGAGCAGCACAACTCAAAATCTCCCCGAGAACCACTGCAGGGCAGGATACTCCATTATCTTAAGAACATAACAACAGCCACACGGGGTCACACCAATGGTCCAACTAACCAGTAGCCTATGTTCCAACAGTGGCCAGTGCCAGGGGCATCCGGGGGAATGAATAGAACAGGACAATTATCAAGTGATACATTCCCTATCATCCAGTCTCAATGTCTGGCAGTCAGAGATGCTTTCTTTCGCTTATAGTTAGAGCCCTATTTTGTACTTAGGATATTTTGTTTTAGGATTCTCCACTGCCAGTTCCCTAGGTGTTTGAATATCAGCCTTTAAAGCTCCAAAATATCTAACCATCCAGAGGTTCATGGTGTTAAAGCAGCAGCCTGTTCCTCAGCTAATTTTCATTCTAAGAGGCATACACCCAAGTAATTGAGCATTCAAGAGGACTCTGAACTAAAGAATCTTCCCCACCAAGAGTGCATGAGCCCATTTCCTTTAAGTGTTCTGGCTTTTTGTTACCAAGACCAGAACAGATCACTGCCTAGTAGGGGCACAGGCTGCTGCTGGAAAACTTTCTCTCATTTTACCCCTTTCTCTTCCTTTCAGTAATGTCTCCTCCTATAATCCATTATGCAGGGTTAGACAGACACTTCATCATTAACAGAAGCAGCCAGAGCAGTTTTTCTAGCTGTCCCTGGGCCCTCCGTGACCTCTCTGCTAGAGTAATGGAGTTAAACTGGCAGAACAACTTTGTCATTGGTTTGAGGACACGTCTTACCTGCAGTGTTTTAGCAGGGTCAGTAGCTTATGGGTGAACTTAGAGCCCATGAAACTTATTTAATAGCATCTGGTTTAGTCTAGACAAAGAATGTACAATCTCTGCCCATAGAGCTCTGCCAATGCACTGCAGTCCATAAATGAAATACCAGCTGCTGCTCCAAACCTGGGCCCCCACACATCTGTGACCATATTCTGCATTCCAGAACTACAGTGGTATGCACATGCCAGCCTTGTATCCGCACAAAGCTCTGGCAAATGCGTCACATTCTAACTAGAAGTGCCAGCTGCAGTTCTGAGTCCACTTCCCACCCCAAGTGTATCCCACCCCCTTAATGCACCTCAGTCCTGCTTCTACTGCTCAGTTCAGTGCAGCTCTGTCTGTGCATCTCAATCATAATCTACAATACACCTAATATCCCAGTCCTGGGACTCTGCACAGCCTTCAAGATGCATTTGAATCCTGATTTGCAGCATCCCTTGCCATTCTACTAGGCTTGCAACCTGCTCTGCCTACAAACTGAAGTCAAAGGAAAGGGAGTAACAGAGCAGTGACAATGGGAAGATACAAAGTGGATGATGCAAGAGGGGTTTAAATGAGCAAGTCTTATAGACACTGCGTATGAAAATAAAGCAGTTTACATTTGTGGCTTCCTTGCATTAAAATCCTGTTCCTGGCTTTTTTCATCAGCAGGATTCAAGAAGTGCAGATGGCTTTGCAGTATCATTTTTTGTCTCTGTAATCTCTACTGCTTTTAGTACATTAAAAATTCATAAATGTCTCTGGCAACGGCCAGCATGTTTTGGACCCTGAAGCAGTGGCAGAGCCCACGGTGGTCAGAAGTGCAGTCTTGTGTCACTTTTTGTAGCTTCAAGTCATTAAATCTGGAGACAGGGTGAAGACAAGCTCTGTGAGAAATAACCTTGGTCTCCAAAGCCATCACACTGTTCCTTCCGAGCTTAATCAGACCCTGTTGGTGACACAGAACCCCTCCCTAACCCTGGAGGACTCCCCTTACCCTTCCATCTCCCCTGGATGAAGTTGTACTGCAGTGGAATTTGACACTAATGTGCATACTCAAAACCTACAAAAAGGCCCTTTGGGAAAATGTTAGGTGAGAGCTAGCTGTCTTGCACCTATCTCTATTTGCCTATCACAAAGACTGAAAGAAGTGCTACTGTTCTCTTTTCACAAAGTTCCGTATCTGCCTTTTTCTGTTTTACATTACTATTATTTTTAAAGCATGAGGGAGGCATACACTAGTGGTTAGAGCAAGGTATTGGTATCAGAAAATCTGGGTGCTATCCTTGGAAGTGACCTGCTCTGAGATGTTGGGCACATCACTTAGCTTACCTGTGCTTTGATAAAGCAAAATATTATTAAGGACTGATTAATGACAAATTACTATCTCCTTTCTCTTCTGCTAAGCAATAATAGTTACTTTTATGGAATACTTTCTAGTCAAGGATTTGAAAACATTTTGCAACTGTTTAATTAAACTTCCCAATCCTACTACAAAACAGATAAATAATTATAGGGAAACTGAGCCACAAAGAGGTTAAATGACTTACCCAACATCATGTAGTGAATCAGGCTATAGTTGGAAATTGAATCCAGGAGTCTTGATTCCTAGTCTTCCCATTGTTCAATTCACTAGTCAATATTGCCTTTATTCAGCTCTCTTTTAAGTTTCACTGTATTGTTTAGCTGACTCCTCTGATGTATCCTGAAAAGTCCCCAGATCCCCCCTGGAGAGAGCACTGGAATTCTAGGGACCGGTGGGTTCGTGGCACTGAAATCCATCTAGTTTTAAATAGCTCAAGGTCGTCTCAGGAGGTAAAGGACAACATTGGATTTCCAGAGACTTGATTCAATGAATTGTTGATTGGAAAAGCTCTTTCAGATCCCTGTGGAGGGGAATCTGGAAGAAATGTGTTTTCCAAAAGGAGGACAGCGGGTAAGTTGTTAATGACTTCAATAAAGCAAGAGAGGGCACATTAGGAGGTTGGCCATAAGGGTAAAAAAAAGGAGAGTGGTGTAGTGCTCATTAGTGGTTTGCTAAAATTAACTCCGTTACCATGTTTGCTTTCATTGAAAACCTTCCATTTAATTGCAATTACTGCTGAAGTGTAAAGAAGGGACCCTGCTAGGTTCCACAGGTTATCAGAATACCAAGTGCAATGCGCAACTGTGTGAGTTGCTACTTTTAGGGATTGCCTAAATAGTTCAGCCTGTCTGACCTCCTGCTGCCTGAGATTTTGCTGTATACGTATTTCAGGATGAGAGCATACACTTCCCGTTGTTTGCCTACTGGGAGCTTACATGACATGTACTGTTCCAACAGGCAAATGCCTACATAGATGAGGCAAGATGGATTCTCTGAGAGATGAGGCAGAGAGGGCCTGATCCACAGTCCAATGCAGTCGGTTAGCACGTTAGCATGGACATCAATAGGATTTGATCAATCCCAGGAAAAAATATGATTTTTTTTAAAAAGAAAAATCCTCCCCTCCTCCAAATCTCTCTCCTTCCATCCTTCCGTTTGTTTGTGTTTCTCTCCCTCCTGTGTCCTGCTTCATCCTTCATTTCCTGTCTTTTTTTCACTCTCTCTCTGGATAGCTTTCCAAAATGTGTATAGTTTTGTGACTAAAAGCAGTGGATACTGTTCTATTTTCTACATTTTCTGCTCCTTTAAAGATAGAGGAGACCTCTCTGTTCTTTGGGGTGCTGGCTGCCATTTTGTGTTTCAGTTCCAACTTGGAATGGTACAAAGGGATTCACTAGGATGTGGAGCGTATTTTACCCAAAAGAATGGCAAAGCATTTTGCATTCAACTGATACACCGGTGAAATGGAGCCCACTAGCACATAGCATGACTATGAAGGCAGGGACAATTTTGCCAAGGACACAGTCCTGCTCTTACATTTTTAACATCTGAGATGTTGCATCTCTAGGCCCGATTTTCCCTTTTCTCAACAAGGTCAATGGAGGTTCCATGATGTAAAGCAATAGAGAGTCACACTCTTTACTTTTAAGATCTTACTTGAAACCTCCCAGAAAGTCAACTACGTCAAATGTATTGTAGTCCCTGAAGAATGAAAGGCTAAATTGCCCATGCCTGGGTTAGAATCTATGAATTTCTGGTATGAAGTTAGTGGAAATATGAGGCTTATAGGTACAGTTCTTGTAACTCATCCCTCCCTACTAACAGATGTTATGAGTATGGTTGGCAACTGATTTGGGGAAACGAAGCAAGTTTGGACTGGAAGAGTTGAAAAAAAGAATGAATGAAAGAAAAGGGAACAGAAAAAGAGAAGATAAAATGCTTTTATGAAAGTAGGTCAGACTTGAGCTCCATGTACTGGCTCTTTGGGCTCCTTAAGAAGAGAGAAAACTGCAGTTTGAGATGGCAATTGCACTGTGAAGTGAAAGCAGCTGTTCTCTGAATGCAGTTAGCTACCAGCAATAAAATGCTAAGTGTTTAGAAAATGCAGTAATCCAGTCTTTTGATTGCTGCTTCTGTACTTCTACCACTGACCCTGCAACAGTACTGAGAAATTAGAGCAGTTTGTTTCTTTTTTTTATTATTATTACGAAAAGAAAAGGGCAAATGGCTGTAAAGTTTTAAAGTGGCTCACTCCGTTTTTATTCAGACTCATTCTCGTAAATGGTTCCCAACCTCTGCTTCCTACTAAATGCTGGTGTTTTCTTTCTCTGGATCAGATGTGACCGCAACTGAAGTGGGAGTGACAGGAACCTGGCATCACCTTCATTGTTGTAGTTTATTATCAGCAGAGCTGGCTGCTGGGACCTATGCTACTTTTGTCCTGGGGTAGTCCCTCCAATCTGTGCAGGACGTGGAGGGCAGTAATGTGTGCGAAAATCCTAAATATGACATGGGATTGTAGGTTTGTGGCTATCTGAGATTGTAGGTAGGTGTAGGTGGCCAGATCCCTTGGTGATGAGCTCATGGGAGAACACTAGAAGTGCTGTACTGGTACCAAGGGTTAGGGAGGAAGATATGTAAAGTGGAATACTCAGTAGGTTGTGAAGAATGAGTGGCAGACAGTGGCTCTTCTATCTCACTAGTGTTAGGCTGAGTTATCAGAGTGAAAATCAGCTGCTCCCTGCTTTCCTGCTCTCTGCCAAGGAACCAGTGCTGCCAAACTTAAGACACTAGACTGACAAAATTCCTCCACAAAGGAATGTTGCCCCATCAACAGAACTTCAGCTGAAGGCAGGATGCACGGTCCTTGGTGAAGAAGAATTCTCAGTGTGCAGATGCTTCCCCAGACCTCTCAGCTCTACCAGTCTCACAGCAAGATGTTCCTCTATTTCCTGCCTCAGCCAGAGGGCACAAATGCCACCTTGAAAAAGAAAAACAGTGGGCAGGAAAATGTTAGGGCCCAAGGCTGGTTCCAAGCTATAGATGATGATTCAGAAATGCTCTCTGATCCAATTTATAAGTGCACCAAACAGTAATGCATACAGCAGCAAAGGGTGATCTAAACCCATATGTATTCTGAGTGTTCACCTGAAAATAACGGCACTTCCCTAACTGGATGGATGCTGCTTCCAGCACACCATCTGGGAAGCACAGTTTGAGCTATCATGCATGTGGGTCATCCAGAAATCCCATCAAAGGCCATAATCAAAGTTCCAAGGGTAGGATGGTCAGACCGCAAGACTTTGGCATTATTTTGTGCCACTGGAGTCAACAGAGGCCAAGAGTAGAAAAAGAGACTCTGAGGAATCCACAGCAATTTGGTGGTCATGCCACCTTAGATGGAGAAAGAGAGTGTTGTTTAATGATTAACATAGATTTCTGGGACACACACACCTCAGGTTCTTTTTCCAGCTGTGCTGCTGACTCACTAACTTTGAGTAAGTCATTTTGTTTTGCTGTACCTCATTTTCCCCATCTGGCTGATATTCTGTGATCTGTCACGTAGGAGTGCTAGTACATAACCTGGCCTAAATCAAAAGGAAACAAACAATATCTATCCCTATTGCACCCCTCTCTGTGGTATCTCAGTGTAAGTATTATTATTAGTGCCAAAAAAAGGCTCCTTTTTGTTGTGTTGCAGGTCCAGATAACCTTTATTTTATTTGTGTGTATGTGCCTCCAAGGTAGCCTTTAGTACCTCAGGAGAAGCAAGGCTGAATCTGGTAACCTTTGGTAATTTCTCCTCTTGGTCTCTGCACCGCCTCTGAGTGAGTGATACATAGCGATTAGCAGTGGGAGAGTGGGAAGAAAGCACATGTTTGGTATAAGAGGGATCCCAATACAGGAAGCAAAACATCAGGCCCCAGTTAAGTTGTGCGTTTAGTAATTAGAGGAGATGCTCAGAATCCACTGGAATAATTGTGTATATCTGTGTGTGGCTGCACGTGGGTGTCTGTTTATTCACATGACTGAGGTGTAAGGGGGAAAGAATTTGTGTGTGTATGTGGGAGACGATTGTAATCAGGAGATAAGGAATGTGTGTATTTGTGTTTGCAAAGATGGATGGTGATGTGGATGGGTGGGATGTAGGGAGGATATATGTAAGGGGTTAACTGGAGCCATGCAGTAAGCCTGAAGCCCAGCAAAGACATTGGACATTTGCAAGGCCCATCATTGGACAAAGCAGTGGAGTACTGGAGGACTCTGCTCTCAAAGGCCTTTCTGCTGGCTCAGGCTGGTTAGCCATTTGCCAGCCAGCCTAGCTGGTGGAGATTGCAGGGTTATTTGGGAAGGCCAGCAGTTTCTGGCCTGTTGCTGGCTGGAACTCTGGGAGGAGAGAAAAGAGACATGCGGAGTTAAGAGAAGAGGAGCTAATATATTTTACTTCTTCTTGACCCATAGCCAGGCTCTCTCCATGCAGGCCCCAGACAATGAAACATTTATCCTTCTCACTGCCAGTTTCCTGGTGGCTTCAGTGATCACAGCATTATCATCAGGAATAAAAGTCCGTGAGCCTGCAGTCCAGAGCAGAGAGAACAGGATAATACACTTCAAAAAAAAAAAAAGACATTATGTAATAGAGACAGTCGAGATATGGAAAGGAGAGAGTAAGCCCCTGGCAAAGGGAATTAATCAGCTACCAGAATCAAGCTGGACACCAGTGAGCTCTGAGCACAGCTCTATATTGAGATGCAGAACAGTGAGACAGAAGAGGGTCATGCAGGTGTGGAGGGGATAGTGCAAGGAGGGCAGGCATGGTAAGGGGGTTGGAGACAATACGTGGATGTGGAAAATGGAGTGATATGGGGGGCGTGAATATGCAGAGTCTAGGTGTGATATGGCAGAGGATGGAGTGATGTACAAGTGATGTGTAGTGGTGGAGAGTGACTATATAGGTGAGGTTGTTTTACAGGGTCAATGTGCAAAGAATGGGGGTGAATGTTCAGGGAGGGGCTGATGTGGGGGGTGAATATTCAGCTAGGCTTCCCAGCATAACATCACTTATGGATTATCATTATTATTATTTTACAAGTGCCTCAGAAAAGGGACTGAATGGCTCTGTGTGTTGGGCCTAGGTTTGGAATCTATCACTGATAAGACACTGGCTCAAATCCACCTCAATCAGCAGTAAATGGAAGTTGGTGTTATCGCATACCTATGGATCAACTGAGTCAGGTGGTCCAAGTTCAGCAGAAGTGCCCACACAACAAAAACCATTAATACTAATTAACCAATTTGTTGACAACTTCTAGATTAAATACGCCAGATACACTCAGCTACATAGGTAATCCCTAAAGGGCAAGGTTGGGCCAGAGAGGTGGGGTGAAATGAGAAGCTTCCATTGCTTTTATACTCAGTCTTGGCTGGAAGGAGGTTTCAAGCAGTCCATTTGGCACTTGAAATCTTCTTTCATGGGGAAAAGTCCCCTTAATGACAGTCTCTGAGATTTGTTTGGGGGAACCACCAGCTAGCTAGAATGAACACAGTTCTGAGGAGAGAAAGTTGTGAACAGTGCTGAAAGGCAGTTGCCTGAAAAGCGTCAGAGGAGCTAATCCACCCCCTTTGGTACCAAGTGGTATTGATGTGGTTCTGAAATCATGTCTCGCTGGTTCTCTCAAGCAAGACATTGCATCAGCAATGCAAATTGCTCCTTCTCCCTGCAGAAAGATAATAAAGAGACTTTGGATTCCACCCTGCATCTGACCTAACCAGCTAAATAGGTTACACTGAGTTTTGAAAAATGCCCCAGTTTTATCTAATAGGCAGTTTTTCTGCATAATTTGCAGAACAAGCAAAAAGCTATTATGTAAAATTTATCAGCCACAATTGACTCTCATTAGAGAGTGGGAGCAGGTGGTTTCCTCTTAGAAGAGGGGGAATTCTGTAAAGTTACATGCCCAAGCTTTGGTTGCTCAACATTATATTGCACCTCTGTCCTGAAAGAATCCAAATTTCTGGTCAAGGACAGTAGCTTCCTATGACACCCATAAAAATGACTCCCATAACCTCCAGGGGCTGCTCTTGCTATCAGCATGACAGTACAAAGCCTTGGATGTGTCTACACTTGTAAATTAAGTCGACTTACGCCTGCTTAAATCGACTTAATTTACTCTGCGTCTACACTACAATTTCCTTAAGTCAACTTAAGCTGCTGCTTAAGTCGACTTAAGGAAATTTTAAGTCGACTTTATTAAACCTACTTTAAAGTCGACTTTACTGGCTAAGTCGACTTTATAAAGTTGACTTAAGCCAGTGTAGACGCGGATTAGCCCTAAGTTGACTTTAAGTTGACTTAAAGGACCCCCAGTGCTCCCCCACTGCCCTCCCTGCCAGGGTGCCTGGCAGAGCCAGAGCCTGGCATGCCCACCCATAGGGCTGGACAGAGCCCTGCCCACCCTGCTCCTATGCCCTGCCACTGTCCCTGTCCAGCTCAGCCCCCATTGTACCCTGGTACAAATGCTGAGCAAATGCTGAGCCCCCTGGCACTTTGAAAGGGGTGCCCCCCTGCCACCATGGACCAGTCCCAGGTCTACCTAGCCCCTACAAGTTGACTTAGGCGTCCAGTGTGGATGCTCTAAGTTGATTTGGCAAGGTCTACTTTAAGTCTACTTTACTCTAATTTTATGGTGTGGACATGCTAAGTTGACTTAACAAAGTCAACTTAAAGTCGACTTTGTTAAGTCGACTTAGCAAAGTCGACTTATTTGGCCAAGTGTAGAAATAGCCCTTGACTGCCTAAGCTGCAAGTAAATGATGGTCTTGCCAACACATCGTCCAGGCTGAAGAAGATATCTGTAAATTACTTTATTGTTACAGGTACTATGGAAAATGTGCAGTAAACTTTGCTGCTTGGGTAACAAGCAAAGCTGCAATAGACAAGTATAAGTTCAGGGGCATTGGGATGCTCCACGCAGAGCTTTTTTCTTTGCCAGGAGTCAGAACATTTGCTTCTGTTCATAGCCATACAACATCTGCTAATTTCCAGAGCCAGCAATGCACTCTGTAGTCACTATGTTGCCTGTTTTGTGGGGACTGAGCTATCTCTTATCTCCCTTCTAAATGTTTGCCTAGAGGCTAGTTCTTTTACACTTGAAGGAGATTTGGTAGGATAGTACCTGCCTGTCTAGCTTCCAGGCCAGAAGGAAAGATTAAGTTTACCTGAGCATTGCCAAAAGCCCTTGGTTACAGATGTCCCTGACTGTGTCTATAGGTACCTTCGGCCCTATATGTGTTAATTATCAGATACCTGTCCCATTCCCACTGAAGCCCATGGGCATCTTTCCATTAGCTTTTATAGGAGCTGGGTTAGATCTGATCTGTTGGGCACTGGAAGCCTTCAAGAAGACCCTTCAGGATGAATCCTTCAAGTGCTTTGCAAGGGGAAGGAATATGGCCACCCTCAGAGACAGACGCAGAGGGCAGACCAATCCCCCACAAGGGGATGGGAAACGGAACTCCTACCCCACCTGACAAGAAGGGGGGGCGGGACAGGAAAAAGAGAGATAAAATGGCAACCCTTCCCCTCAGTTGGGCCCCAGCAGGTACAGAGGAAGAATCGATCTGTCTTATCCCAGGGCCTTAAGCCCTGCCAATCTTCCAAGGAGGCCTGGCCAGAACTCCCAACCACCTGGGGCCCACAGGACCACCCCTAGTGGTTGGTGCCCAGCCAATCAGAGGAGACACCCAGCCTTTGTGACCTGAGGGAGCAGCCCTCCGCTGGGGACCCAGCCGACCAGCCCCCCCCAACCTGGAGCCCTGGGAGCCTGAGGGGCCAACCAGCCCCTGTGACCTGAAGGAGCTGCCCTCTGCAGACGATACCGAGATGCTACCAGACCTGCCACCACCAGATGAAGCCGATGGGCTCTGGAACATCCCGATGACCGAGTACCCAGGAGTCCTATAGAAGGCCCCAGCCAGGTATCCTGGGTAGAGAGGGAGAGGGGAGGAACCACCCAGCACAAGTGACCACTCGGCTGGCTCTTGAGCAGCCAGGGCAGCGTGTTTTGGTGGGAGTCCTGCTGCCCCACACCAAGGTACCCCATCACTACCTGGAGTGCCTAAACCATCCTGCCATGGCCGCTAAGGTTTGCAAGCGGAGTTCTGCCCCTATCTGACCCAGTTACCCAACCCAGACTGCGTGACTGACCTTCGGTGCTGCCTGCCCCACCCTGCCTGAGGGTTGAGAGGCATCACAATTACACACTTTTATGTGGCTCATGCCAGAGAAGAGATTGGACTTAACTGTGTTGAATATAATAAGGTTTCTTTATTGTGGCTGCAGGACTCAGGTAGACCAGACTGTCCTTTGCGGCTCTCTAGCTCAGAGACTGACTGTGGCTATGTCTATACCATGAGCAAAGGAGATGACTCCCCCTACTCACATACACATACTCGCACTAGCTCTCATTAAGCTAGGGTGAGTGTAAATAGCAACGTAAATCTGCTAGCATGAGAGGCATCAAGAGAGGCATGGCTTAGTACATACCTGCCTGAAACTGATGCCTAAGCATGCCTCCACTTCCACTACTCATGCTACCAAGGCTACACTGCAATTTACATTTGCTGAGAGCTAGCGAATATACGTTTAGGTAGTGTAACGGAGCCTAATCCAAGCTGTGTTGCCTACTTTTACCATTCAGGTCTCGCTAAGTCCTGACTTAGATGTAACAACCATGGAAGGGACTGCTGACTACCTACAGGTGCCACATATCTCAAAACAAGCAAGGAGTCCTCTGTCACTTTTAAAGACTATCAAGTTTATTTTTTGCATAACTTTTCATAGGTGAAGTCCCACTTCTGAAGTGGGACTTCACCCACGAAAGCTCATGCAAAAAATAAACTTAATAGTCTTTAAAAGTGCCAGAGGACTCCTTGCTTGTTTAGATGAACTAGACTAACCTGGCTACCCCTTCGGAACATATCTCAAAGAGACTGAAAACTACTCCAAGGTCTGAAATCATTCATATACTCTCTAGGCTGCATAAAGGCCCATCGGTTGCATCTTAGGACATCTGAGGCTATGTTTCGCAGTAGGGACGGTATGCTGCAGTGTACCTTCCCATGAAGAGACATTTCAAAAGGGTCTGTTGTGAAGAAGGAGTTATTACTAATGCTGAAACACTCCAGTGGGGATTTCTTTTTCCCTTTCTCTTCCCCAACAGTAAATGTTAATTATAGATGAAGGTTCACTACAGCAGAAGGGATTATAATTAATTTATATTTGAACTATAATAGATTTCACTACAGACAGCATTTCATTGCATCAAAGTGTATTATGACTGTTGTTTGCTGCCAGTAATTTACATAAACAAACCGCAAAGCATTGCATCCATTAATCCTGCAGTAAGGACAACAGAAGGCAGATAAGAATATTAAAAGGAAAAAAAGAATAAAGGAAGTATTTTCAGCTGTAAACACTAAGGCCCCTATCTTGTGGCAGAGCAAAGTAATCTAACCTGAGAAATTCAGGCTTGAAAGGAATGGGCCAAAATGGGCTTGAGATATAATGTCTGGATCCTGATCCATGTCTGAGCTTTCTCAAAATTCAGAAGTGTTTGACCTGGGATTTTTCCCTGGCAAAATAAGTAAAAACCACTCTGAAAAATAACAGAATGATGTTTCGCTCGTCTATAGCACCTTCAATCTGAAGACTCCAAAGCGCTAAGCAGTGGGGTCTAACAAATAGGGTATTGACCTGAGGGCCAGGAAAGCTGAGTTCTTTTCCTAACATTGACCTCCTGTATGATCTTGGGGAAGTCAGTATACCTCTCTGTGCTTCTGTTTCCCCTCCCTCCCATAGTCCATTATGTCTATTTATATTGCAAATTCTTCGATGCAACCTCTGTTTCTAGCATGATTGGACCCCAATTGCTTTGGGGGCAGTAGGAGTTATTGTAATATAAATAATATAGTCAACCAAAAACCTCTGTTAAAAGATTGTTCAGGATGGAAAGTCAAGCACACTTAAATTAGGAAAAGTTAATATTAAGATTGCCCAGGTTTCCTTAATTCGACCCTCTTGGATATATACATTAATCACATGATCACTAAATATTTTTTTCCAGAGGACCTCCTGCCTCGCTCAGGGTACAGCACTAATTGTCCCAGTGCACTACCCACATCCGCAGACCCACCAGCTCACTCCCCAGCCCTTGCATTTCAGACAGACTGCTTGGTTCCTCCTCCATGCTGCCTGGGCACTTTCATAGGGGAGCACTGAGAGCACATAGGAGACAGTTCCCTGCTCTCAGCTCCTTCCTGTGTGTGGCACCAGGGAGATCTCAACAGCCAGGAACAGCAGTTACAGAGAAAATCTAACTCAGCCCTTGCTGGTCTGGGCTGGAGCATGTTCAGAGCAGTTAAATCTTTAACAAAAACACATCAGGCTTTAGGGCATAGCCAAGAACTCCATTCCTGTTGACTCAATCACAGATTATGGAAAAGGGCAAACCAGCCTGCCAATGGCTTGAATGAACAGCTCAGCAGCTACTGTAAACAGGTCAGGCTCAAACTTCCTTCACTCGTGATGAGCATATGATCTCCTGCTTCGCATATCTCCTGCCAGGTAACGTGAGCTGGAGGAGAAGGGACCTAAGGAAGAGAAGCGACAAGAACAGGCACCAGAAATAATCTCTGTTTTCCCAAAAGATGACTTTGAAACAGTGGTCAGGGTTTCACTTGAAACAGTGCTTGAAAAAAGAAAAATCCTTTCCAGTGGAGTGATCGACCACCATTTAAATGAGCAACTGGATCATTAATTTTCCTTCTGCCATTTATCTTAAGATCTTTAATCATGATTACTCCATCTGGGATTTATGCCATTGTCACAACCAGCCCCTCTGAAGGATTTGCACTCCACTCTACGTGCACTCTGTGACGGGTTGCTCCCAGAATCTGGTCTGGTGTGTCACTGTGACCCCCTGATCTCCACTTCTGAACCCTGACTTACTCCACTTTGACAGTTGACCACTCACTCCTGAGTCCGTCCACAGTAGCCTCCTGTGTGTAATCCAGGCAGTGAGTGTACACTCTCTGGCCACCTAAGGGACAGTCTCCAAGCGAGCACTCCCAAACCCCAGACACCACACCGAGAACTCCCATCTTACAGAGACTGGGATTCAGCTGCAATCAGCATAGACCCATAGACCTCTTACCATTCATTTAACAAAGAAAAGGATGTACCCAGCTTCCCTAATTCACACCCTCTAAAGTCCATGCAGCAGATAAAACAAACTCTAGTTTATTGATTAGAATATGATTTTAAGTGAGTGTATAGCAAATCAATGCACAATCATTTAATAAAGGAGCCAGGAGTTTCCACAAGTAAATAAAATATATAAACTAAACTAATAACACTACTAAAATTACGCTCATCTCACCACTCAAGTCTGGCTTTGATGGTTTTCAGCCATTTCTGCCTATTTCTGGCAGGGCACGCACTGTCCTTCTTGTAGACATGTCAAGATGGAGAGTCTCTGGCCAAAAGCTACAGCTTCACTCAAAGTGTCTGCCTTCCTCCTTTCCTCTTTTGTCATGTAATTCTCCAGCCTCAGAGAAGGAATCGTGAGGGTTTGAGCTATGTAACATGTTCCACAATCAGGAGGCATATAAACAACTCTCCAACACAATGTTCTACTAACCACTCCTCTCTGACCCCACTGAGGAATACCGAAAGGAACTACACCACCTACTAAAGGAACTCCCTGAAACAGCACAGGAAGAAATCAAGGCCAACACATCACCAGAACCCTGACCAGGGATATTCTATCTACTACCGAAAATACATAAAAAACAAAACCCCGGACGCCCCATCATCTTAGGCATTGGCATGCTTACAGCAAGATTATTTGGCTATGTGGACTCTCTCCTCAGACCCTATGCTATCAACACACCTAGCTATCTTCAAAGCACTAGAGATTTCCTGAGAAAAATCCAATCCATTGGTGAACTTACAGAAAATACCATCCTGGCCACTATGGACATAGAGGCACTTTACACCAATATGCCACACAAAAATGGATTACAAGCCATTAGAAGAACTATCCAAGATGATGCCACAGCAAAACCTGTGGCTGAACTTTGTGACTTTGTACTCACCCACAACCATTTCAGTTTTGAAGATAATTTATACCTTCAAGTCAGCGGCACTGCTATAGGTACCCACATGGTCCCAGAATATGCCAACATTTTTATGGTTGACTTAGAACAATGCTTCCTCATGTCTCATCCCAAAGCACCTCTACTTTACTTAGACTATATTGATGACATCCTCATCAGCTGGGCCCATGGTAAGGATGCCCTTGAAGATTTCCATAGAGATTTCAACAATTTCCACTCCACAATCAAACTTAGCCTGGAACACTCCGCACAGGAGATCCACTTTCTGGACACTACAGTGCAAGTTAGTGATGGACACATAAACACCACCCTATACTGCAAACCTACTGATTGCTATCGTTACCTACATCTCTCAAGCTTTCATCCAAGACACACCACACGATCCATTGTCTACAGACAAGTCCTAAGATGACCACATTTGCTCCAATCCTTCAGACAGAGACAGAAACCTTCAGGATCTCTATCAAGCATTCTTAAAACTACAGTACCCACCCACAGAAGTAAAGAAATAGATTGACAGAGCCAGACAGGTACCCAGAAGTCAACTACTACAAGAGAAGCCTAAGAAAAAAAAAAACAACAGAACACCATTGGTCATCACCTACAACTCCCAAGTCAGACCTCTACAGCACATCATCAAAGATCTACACCCTGTTCTACAAGACGATCCCTCACTCTCTCAAGCCTTGGGAGACAGACCTCTCCTCATTTACAGACAGCCCTCCAACCTTAAACAGATACTCACCAGCAACTACAGATCAAACAACAGAAGCATTAAAGCAGGAACATATCCTTGCAACAGACCACGCTGCTAACTTTGCCCTCATATCTACTCAAAATTGCGTCGCTGCCTGCTGGAGCAAGGGGGAGGATTCAAATTTCCCTCCTCTCCTCACCTCTGCACCAGATACCAGAGCTACTACAAGTGCTGCAGCTGGCTAGGGCTGAGTACTGTTTTCACCCACTCAGACTCAGCATTGCAAGCCCTGGGTGGGGCAAAGCTGAGCTGAGCTGATCAGACAGCTCTGGGTGGCCTCACACTATGCTGCCTACCTGCACTGGCTGTCCAAAAGTGAACAGAAAAATCATGATCATAGCCCAGGGGTGCACAGATGTAAACCCTGTGACACGCTCAGAGGGTGTTATGGAATAAGCATTGCTCTGAAAGTTCCCAACCCAGGGACCACTTATTCTGGAGTCTGGTTTCCTCCTACATTGCTATTAGTCTCACACTATTGAGATATCAAGCTGTCCCAAGTTCCACTCTGTCCGGAGATGGAAAATGCTTCCCAGGTCCCTCCCAGGCTGGGAGGGAGAAGAGGCAGCTGTCCCCAGAGATCCTTTTGCCCCATGCCTGGAGGGAGTAAGAGATGATTCTCCCAAAGATCCATGCTGGGAGGAAGAGGGGACATCTACCATCCAAGTGCATTTTGACTCATACTTGGAGCCAGGAGACCATTCTAGAGAGCATCAGGGATAGAAAAGTTTCAGTTTGACAGTTCAGGATTTCCTAATTTCCACTTTGCTGTCAATAACAATGGCCCCACACATGATACTTAGAAATATTGTGCAACAAGCTGTGGCTATGCTCTGGGCTGCCTCACTGGTCTATGAGGCTATGTCTACACTTAGGAATTTAGGTCGACTTTACTAAGTCGACTTTACTAAGTCGACTTTACTAAGTCGACTTAAAGATGACCTTACTAAGTCAACTTAGAGAGTTTACACTTGACTCTCTAAGTGGACTGGTTAGGTTCAGGGGGAAGTGAGGCTCCTTTGGAGCCTTGGCTCCCTAGGCTAGGGGGGCTCGTCCTCAGGAGAGCCAGCCAGCTTCAAGACAACAAGCCCCGGAGCAGTCCGGGGGAGAAGGGAGCGCAGAGCTCCCTTCTGGCCTGGACCACTCGGCTCCCTTCTGGCTGGGACCGAGTGGTCCTGAGGAGAAGGGAGCCCCACAGTCCCGACCAGAAGGGAGCGCGGGGTTCCCTTCTCTCCAGGACCCATGGGTGTCCCGGCCAGAAGGGAGCCGTGAGGCTCCTTTCTGCCCGGGACCGCGCTCCAGCTGATAGGGATCCCCGGGGTTATTCTGGGCTTATTTTAGTTATTTACAGCTTGGTTAAAAAAAAAAAACAGTAAGTAATGAGACCAAGCAAATCTAATAAAGAAGCTTCAGGGAAAACCAGGCTGCAAAGCCAGATGCAAATGCAGCCAACCAGAAACAAACAAAAAAAAAAACAAGGCAAGGAGGCAATTAATCTGTTATCACAGTCACAGGATTTCAATGCATATGGCTCCAGTACAAAGTAACTACCATTTGTGACCCTAAATGGGCTGGATCTGTCTGTCTCAGGAATCAGCTCTCTCTCCCCACGTGAATCCACAGCATTTGCTAGTAATTGAGTTTAAGTGAGTAGACCCTTGTTTGCATGGGAAGACTCTGGGTCTTATATCAGCAATACTGCAAATCCCAATAACTGAAAAATCATGAGTCAGGCCCCCAAAATCAGGAGAACAGCTTAAAAATATATATTTTTTAAATGATAAATGTGGGAGGCTTTTCGATTTGCACCCTAGTTTCTGGGTCACATCTTCAATTTTTTTGCTGCAATTGCAAAGGCTAAAAACCAGGATTTTTTTTATAATTAAAGCTGAGATTCTCACACAAACACATGACTGGAGAAGCTGGGGCTTAAAGAAAAATAACAACTATTGTGAGACTTGCAGTAAACTTGTGAGAGTTGGCAGCACTACATTAGAGAAATTTGTACCAGTGCAGTTATGTTGATGTAGGGGTGAAAATTCCCAGTGGATTCATGCTGCATTACTGTAAAGCAGGACTTAAACCAGCACGGCTTGTTTATGTACTTTACTAGATTAAGCCACCCTAATGCAAAACCCACATTATGCTGGTACAACATATCTGCTTTAGGGATCTGTTGTTACATCCCTGTAACTTTCTTTAATGTAGATAGTACCTTACTGTACTCCTTGGGTTTATTGGCATTCTGTGGCTGTTTCTGATGAGCCATTAAGGATACAATGGTTTTATTCTTTATGTCCTCATCAGGATACTCCCTGGGACCATTCTACCTGGAAAATTCCTAAACATTAAGGAGAAAATGGTTGTTCACACCCTCCCATCTAAGACATTTCTCCAGAATGACACAAGTTAAAGTATGGATATAACATCAAATTCTTAACTTCTAATCAAAATAGAATTCCTAGACATAAACTATATAATCATTCCCAGCAAATGACTACCTTTCTACTGATACCAAACATGACATAGTTCCTATGGATTATAGCATTTATGAGATATCCATAGAAAATAATATCATAAATGCTTCCCTAAATCCAAATTCCAAAGGGGTAGCTGTGTTAGTCTATTGTAGAAAGACAACAGAGTCCTGTGGCATTTTTAAAGACTAACAGATTTATTTATCGCATGAGCTTTCGTGGGAGAAATCATGTGATAAATAAATCTGTTAGTCTTTAAAAGTGCCACAGGACTGTTGTCTCCCTAAATCCAGACAGTGTCACACACAGGGCTCTGCCCTGCCAGGGTCCCTGTCCCTCTTTGCCCCATTGTACACAGGGGGTGCTCCCCCCCTGCCACCGTGGACCTGCCCAAGGTCCCCCTAGCCCCACACAGTCGACCTAGAGCATCCAGTGTGAACGCTCTAGGTCGACTTTGTAAGTTCCCCTTTAAGTCGACTTTCATTTTAAGTGTAGACACACTAAGTCGACTTAACTAAGTCGACTTAGTTAAAGTCGACTTAGAAGTGCAAGTGTAGACATAGCCACAGCCATCTGTGGGCTTACATTATATCAATCCTGTGTGGCCCCTGGACACTAACCACACTATGGTCAGCCAAGTGAAAGAAGATAGGGAGAGGAGAGCTGTTTCTAGCAACTGACCTGATCCTGCACACCACAGCCCCTTCTCCAGCTCGCTTTCTCAACACGGTGAGATAATGGGGTATAGAAACTTACATCAACCCCCCAATATTTGCATTGGTGGGACACCAGCCCTCTGACTGGTTCCATTGCGTCTGACTAGGAGCCACACTACCTGTTAGAACAAACTATCACCCTGACTGTGAGTCTGGGCAGAGATCCCCAGAGTAAAATATGGTGACCATTCCCCTCTCTGTTCCTCTACTCATCCTCATCACTGTGATGTCTGAGCTCCTTCCAATAGAGTACTGTGTGATGTGATTAGCATCTGTCACATGGGACTCATTTGCCTTCTTTCTAAAAGAGCTTTTTTCAAGGCAAGGCAAGGGGATCTTGCAGTGCAAGAAAGCTAATCCCAGATCCAACCATCCTTTCATCTTTGGTGGAGTTTTGACATCAGAATCCAGATCTAGGTCTGAATTTTGTAAATGGGCCTCTATCTTTAATGGGACCAACCAAAATCCAAGATGTGACTACATGCACCCATTGGTTTGTCCAAATGTTAGGGCTTGAACCTAGTGTGAAGTGTGTTCTACTCTAAGGACACAGGAGGGGGCTTCATGCCAGTAATATACACATGCAAACATTGAGAGAACAAATCCTTGCATCTTTGTGCATCTATTAGCCACCTGTCCTGGATTCAATCCCCAGGAGATATTTTTTACGGTGAACTTGTGCCCTGTTCTTTATGCATTTCACATTTTTCTGCAATATTTCAGCTTGTAAGAAGCCACTTAGTGTATTAATGATCAGGAAATAATAACATTCTCAACCTAGGGCCATGCACCCTCCATCTCTCTGCCTTCTGTTACAGCTGAGTGTTTAATGGATGCATCTGAGATGATCTTCCAGCATCTCAGCTTCAGGGGCTTGCAACCACACAGAGAAGGTTAAGCACTCTTCACTGGAGTGTCTATGGGAAGTCACTGGTGGTGTTTTTTCAGCACCAGTGTGATGACTGATTTTAATAAAGTCATTCCCTGGTTACCTGTAGCTTACCACTTGCCTTTCCCTTCTCCATGCTAAGGGCTGATTTCCCCCAACGCACAAAGACACATGCCTCATGGAGTTACCACTAACCTCATGATGCTGATCATTAACAGCCTGGATCACAGATCATACAGTCCTCAAGGTGCTCCACCATTGCCATCCGTGGTGTAGTGGAGGGTTGGTGGCAGTATCAATCCTGTTTTAAATCTAATGCATGTAGTTTTTACTCACTGCTGTAAATTGACCCTGAGCTGCAACTTTAAGTATGAATTTTTGCCAGCTCACTCCCCGGTAGCTTTACCCAGCATTGCCTCTGGATCACATTGTCTCTGTTGTATACACATAACATATGATATTGCAATACAGGCATCTCATCCCACCATGACAGAAATTCCACCCTGAGGAGAACATTTCAGAATAGCCAGTCACAGAAATTAGACGTGCAAACAATCTATTCCATCATCCAATTCATCCCTGCGTCTTTCAGATGTGCTCTAGTTCAAACATAAATATTGGTCTTCAAGCAGGAGTTACTAGGTGAAATTCTCTAGTCTGCATTATGCAGGAGGTCAAGTTAGATAATCAGAATGGTCCCTTCTGTGCACAATACTTATAAATGCAGGAGGCAGTGTCAGAGCTAAAGAGGGCTTGTGTTCTTTTCCTAACTCTGCCACTGATATGCTGTGTCCTTGAGCAGGTTGCTTCACCTTGCTCTGCTACCACCTTGCCTCCCAGCTCCTCCCTCTCTGCATCATATTACTCACCTGCCTCTGAGGGCTAGTTAGTTGATAAATTAATGAATGTCTCTTTCTCTGAGCTCCTTGGATGGAAGGTGCCATTTAAGTGTGAAGTATTATTGATTATCATCATGTGTTTATAATATATCATTTCTTATTCATTTCCTATTGCTTTATGTTTCTCATTTCTAACATGTCCCTTATTAGGTTCCTCAGGAGACATGTTAATGAAACACTCTCTGTGTTTACACAATAAAAAAAGGAAATGATTTTCCTAATATACTCCCACTCACCCATTGGCCTAGATAAAGTCATGACCCTGGCGTCATACTCTAAGGTACTTATCCACAGGACCCAGTTCAGCATTGCACTCCAGAATGTGCTTTCCTTTTGGTGCTTGAAGGAACAAGAACCTATGCTAATCTTGCCTTGGAGCTAACTACTGGATCCCGCCTCTCTTGCCTGGCCCTACCCACAGTAGCCTCCTCATTCTCACAGATCCACTGAATCAAATCCAATAACCCTGCTTCTTGGGGAAGATAAGAAAAGAGAGGGGGAAATCATCTTCATCTTTTAACTCAAAGGAACAGTTTTAATATTAAGGTGATGGGGCCACATGAACATAGATAGATGAACAATGGCTGGTGGCTATAGATAAGATAGCAAACAAGTAATATCAGTTGACTTAAATGGAACTACTGGCTTGTACTTTAATTTTTTGCTAGAGCAGAGCTAAAGTGCCTTGTGAAGTCTTATATTAAATGACCAATGAGATGAGCCTTCCACTCGCCATTTACATTTGAGACCATTCCACTGTTCAGCAGTACCTTCAGCATTGGGTCATGTCTCCTGCTATTTTGCTGTTTCCTTTTTCTCAGTTTGATCACTTGCCTCCTAGTTCCGACCCCATCTGGATGAGAAGCTAGCTGAGTTGGCAGGTCTCCCCTTCCGTTCCTGTACAGTACTTTTCTGCACCCAAAATCCAAAGTGAAGCAACAACAGCAGCAGTTTTGCTCATCTGCACCTGGGCTGTAAATGCCGACTGTGATATACAAAGACCTCATTAGACAAGTCGGCTACCTTTCAGTTCCCAGAGAAGAAGCATTCTCATTCATTATTAATCTCCCTCCATGGATGCAAGCTGCCTCCAATGCTGTATCAATTATTTACAACTTGTTTAAAATTTTTCCTGGATTAAAGAGATTAGTTTGTTGTTGATTTTGATAATTTCTCCTGCTTTTGGATCTCCAAGGCTGTGAGTACAACACAAATGCTGAGTTCCAATTTACTTAAACTTCACCTTATCTAGTGGCAATCTAGGAGTTTTATTTCCCTTTATAACTGCTAAACCCTTTCTTTTCTTTCAAGAAGCTCTAGCAAATCAGATGTTGAAAAACCTTTAAAGTGACACTGTAAATATAGGGATTGCTTACAGCAGTACACCAAGTAAGTTTAATGTGTTTGGTTTCCCATACAACCAAATACTTTCAGCTGAAACAATTTTATTTTAGATTATGAGGGCAGACAAACAAGACAGAATGAAAGTAAAGTCTGCATACGAAAGAGCACAGTGTGCATGTAACAGTCTTCACTTCTGTGTTGCACAAAACACTGCTGCATGTCTTTGAACAGCAGAGCCAAGAAATTTAAAGATGCAGTACATGTAAAAGAAAATCATGTGGCATGGCTGCATACACAAGAAAAGATGAAGAACAAAGAAACGATTTTCATTGCAATAAAAAAAGGATTCCATGGAAATATTTCTACTGAATGCTAATGCTTTGGGTGCTTTTATAAAACATGGATGTTGGGCTTAAAACAATCTAAGAGTATTCCTTTAACCTTGTGTTGCTAAAGGACATTGAACATTGTCTTAGACCCTCTCTCCCTGCCATTTCAATTCCCCTGTGAAGCCTTTGGCAGAGATGATTCATAGCAAGCTTTGTTGAGTAGCCTGAGTCCAAGAGGTGAAGGATACAGTCACATGCAGGAATTTGGGGGTGACTGTAAGGATGGCTTCCAGACAGCGTGATTTCATGAGGGAGGAGTATCACTTTGGTGATTAAGGGACACATTTTCCATTGAATGCCCTCCCTTTTGTTGATACGCTTTATTCCCACTGATAAGGTACTTGTCCCTGTGGTTATACAATTGCCAACATGCCTGCTGGAGACAGAGGGAGAAGTGCAGACGTGGCCCACTGCTGTTCTCCTGTGTGGACTTTGGGCTATATGGATGTGTTCTAAGTAGTCCCACTGTCTGTGCCCAGCATGTGGGTAGCTGCCCACTGCTTCAACCTCTTATCCTCTAGTGGGGTGCACTGGAATCATGCCTCACTGGTTTTTCACTGTCTGGGTCCTCTGTACAATGGAAGATCATCCTTGCTCTCTATGTTGCTCAAGACCCTAGAGTCATG
The DNA here is from genome assembly GCA_007922175.1 of Pelusios castaneus. Classification (NCBI taxonomy): domain Eukaryota; kingdom Metazoa; phylum Chordata; order Testudines; family Pelomedusidae; genus Pelusios; species Pelusios castaneus. The sequence goes on along the minus strand of ML685842.1, from coordinate 3,618,437 downwards.
GAAAGCATTGTTGCAATAGGCCATGTACAATCCTAGTGTAATGCCATTGTTATATCAGGGTGTTTGTTTGGCTTAAAGTATACAATCTTACTGCTTCAGATCTTAAGAACACAAGAATATCTACAGTTCCCTGTGGAGAAGCACAGTGCACCCTGACCAGCCAGGGAAGTACTGCTCACTTGATCCACCCTGAGAGTTAAAAGTTGGACTGCACCTGGCACTTAGAAGTCACTACCCACCCCCCAATAAAAGGAGGGGGGGAGGAGATAATCAAAGAGCTTTAAGTGTCACAAAAGCAAAGAGGACTATGAAATATACATTAAAACACACTAAAAACTCTGCTCCAGCATTATCTCTCTCTCGTGTAATTATTAATTCATGTTCTGTCTCTGCCATGGAAAGTAAATTCCTGTAAGCAAATCCCTTCACCTGTCTAATGATGCCTCCAATTGCTTCTTTCTTCTTTGGCCATTGCTGGCGTATGTTCCTGCTTTAGGCAGATCTAGTGGCATTGACATAACTCAGCACATGAGCTGTGGGACTCCCTTGTGCCTGCATTCAGAGTGCCAGGTCTCAGAATAGGACGTCGTTATGTTCAATCTTCATCATGCAAAGCCTAGTTTGATTCCTTTGAGTAGTGGATGAACTGATCTTGTGTTAGGAGTAGGAGAATTCAGATGGTTCGGAGGTTCATTGGTTAAACACCTACAAGGTAAGAAACCTAATCAGCCACTCGACTTTCGGGAGGGTTTACAGCCTTGCTCTGCAGACCCAAGAGTTTGGAAGAGCATCTGGACTTTGGATTGCTTATCTGAACTGAACTGAACTGCCCTGACCTTCCAAATAAGAGATTTGGCCACTACTAAAGAATGACCTTCCCTCCTGTCTAGGCAGTGGAAAAACAGACTTTGCAGGACTTGCTTTAAAAATGAAAGGTGCCAAAATAGCAACCATGGAGAATGAAATCTGTGAAAGACTCATGGGATGCCACAGTGCAAACTTTTCCAGCAGGACATGCCTCTGCTCTGACCTGCAGAGGCTGTTTCTAGTCTCACTTGGATTGCTTATTCTTTGTGGTCCATTCACTCCTTGGCCTCTCTCTTTAGAATGTTAATAGGATTTCTCAGATGATATTCCTGGTGGAAGCTTTTGTGATGTGGACATTTGATCCACCAGACCAGATCCATTAACTGATCAATTCCATACAGTGTACATTGAGCAGCCATCAGATAGAAACAACTTTAAGACACTATGAACCAGCAGTGGCCTCATACTGGTAAGATGAAGGTGAAATACTCCATAGCAATCTCCTAAGCAATCCATTCAGCATTTCAGGGCTTTGTATGTTATTTGTGCTACTTTATCTGTCTAATATATTTGTCTTGCTTATGATATTCAGATTTAGGCCATGTAAGAAATGGAAAGAAATTAGCCAGGGGCAGAGTTGCAAAATACAAATCTAAATCCAAATCCAAACTTCCACAAAGACTGAGTGTTTTAGTTTGCTCCATTATTTTAGCTATAAGAACCAGTTGCAAAGCAGATTTGAGTCCAGATCCAAATGCTGCAAGGTTTCTGAGTGTTTTATATCTTGTTTTGGTTTGTTTCCATCTCTAAAAGAATATTCCTTATTCTGTGCTCCACAGAAAGTAATGTTGGGAGCAGCGAAACAATCTGCAGGTGAGAAGAAGGGAAAGCTCTGTCTCTCGTGTTATAATCATCAGCTCTGAAGCCAGCTCATCGCTTATCCTGAAATGAATGTTCAGTGAGTCCATGCCATCCCCGGGGTATTTCAGCAACTTACCTTCACCTCAAAGAACCGGTTCTGGAATCTTGTTAAGCAAAGAAGTGAACCCACATGCTGGAGACACAGAGTGGTAGGGTTCTTTTAATTACAAATTAAAAGTGAAAAAATAAACAGTAAACTCATTCCCACCACAGATTCACTGCTAGGAGGAATCATGCGGTCCATTATTTTTCTTTCCAACTGTTTCACGCTGCATGATAGACTTTATCAATCAGCCCCAAAAACCAATCTTTGCCCAGCCTCCAGCACCGTTGTCATCAATCACATCTGTGAGCAATGGCGCTAGAACCTCGTAACCTTTTCCTTGCTAGTGAGCATCACAGCCAAAGGAGAGAGGAGGAAGGAGGCACAGATTCTGAATATCCATCATTCTCTCCTGCAGCGAAGAGTGAGGGAAAGAGACTGCATTAAAATATGTTATTGTTCTTACCATTGTGTTGGGCTGGAAACAAATAAGTTGCTGGAGCTGAGAGCAGGAAGAAGGAATGTCATGAGCAGTGATGGGAGTATCTCAAATAGGGAGAAACCCAAAATGTCACATTGTTATTATTATTTATATTACGGTTACACCTAGAGGTTGTGTCTAGAATCAAGGCTTGGTTGTTCAGGCCATTGTACAAGCAAATAGTGAGAGGCAGTCCCTGCCCCAAAGGGCTTACAATCTAATAAGTCAAGAGAGATAAAATTAAGGAGGAAAAAAATGAGGTGCAGAGCAGGGAAGTGATTTTTCCCAAAGGCCCAAAGCAAATAAACAGCCAGGAATAGAATACAGGTTCCTGGAGTCTCAGTCCAGCACCTATCTACTGGATCATAATGTCCATATGTAGGTTATGCAGCAATCATATATAGTTCCAGCGAGGGGATTTATATTTTAGTTTTTCTCTGTACATGAGAAAGGTGTGCTGATTTAACTACATCACTTTATTTGGTGGTTCATATAAAATAGAAGCGAGATCCAATCCACTTCTCGGTTTTAGTTTTGCGAAGCCCTTACACGGCCCATCTGTGGTTCTGTTATACATACTGGGGAATCTAAATCACACAGAGGTTATGTGAGTTATCCAGAGTGAGCTGTGAGTTAATAATCGAACTAAGATTTCCTCCTGACTCCTTGAATTTCTGCTGTAACCCCTACATCATGCTCCTTGGATTGTCTGCCCATCACCCTGTCATCAAAGCAGAAAAAGTAGCCAATGGAGAGCAGCATCAAGAAGTAAGTGGTCTGAAAGAGATAGCGATGCAACGGTAATTAAGCTGACAAAGAAAATTATGTGAAATCAGATCACCTTAAACCTTCATGCCTCCCCAGCTTTCAAATGAAAATGATTGCTCTGGGTGCTAGTCTGCACTATACCTCAGTCTAATTGGCTCTTTGTTCTGGTGAACCAAGGAGAGATTGGGCTCCATTCTCACTGCCTTTGTGTCCCTGTTTCCTGTCCTAACTCGGTTTAGTCTTCTGTGAAATTGTTTTCTCTGCAAAGGCAGAGTTTTCTTGTCTCTCGTAATTCCACTAAAATAATCCTTGGCACTCTGAGAAAAGTGCTGAGTGCAGTCACTGGGGGGGAACATCAGTGAAGCTTACGCATACACAAACACACTTCTGTGATGGGGGAGCGCAAACAAGCTGGAAAACACTGAGGATTTACAAGTTTTCTTTTCTTTTCTTTTGTAAGGATGTGAACAAGCCTTGCTGAAAAGATACAGAGGGACAGAGAGTATCCAGTACTTAAAGCATGCCTAGTAAGCAGCAACAATGGGGCACAGAGGTGGCAGTCATAGACAGACAAATGCATGTGCATGGCCTGCTACTGAGACAGCCTTATTTGTTAAGGGGCACTTAGATATCGAGGTGATAGGCATCTTAGATATACTCCTAATAGATAGAAGGATGGATACTTACTGCAGATTAAAAACACAAGTGGAAATAAAAGATGCAGTTTGGTGGGGGGGATTATGACAACCTAGAAAAACATTGACATTTGTTGTGTACAATTTTATTTTTGCAAATACATCAGGAAAGTCCAGAATTAAAAGAGTGGAAACTATCTTATACTGGAAGTCTAAAATACAATCTCTCAGTCTGTGTCTGTTGATTTATCTGATCTGTGTCTATATGACACTCATCACCATGACATCTGATTAGCACCACTCGGTTACAGTGTTGTTAGGGGAAGCCTTAGTTACATCCCTTACTTTTTTCACTCTGCTTGCAAATAACTCTTTGTTTCCAAGCAACTGTAGTGTAATGCATCTCATGTCCAGGAAAATGATCTATTTGCATGGGAGATCCATTTGCACTGGAGATTTACCTCTCCAGATCCATTAAATAGTGTAATTCGGTTCCTGTTTATCTTATTCATAAAAAATAGCTGATCATAAATATCAGTCATAGCATATTGTTTTTATATGGTCTCTTTCGCCTCAGACATGGAACTCTCCTTCCTGCTTTAGATAAAATCCAAAGATAATCAAATTGCAATTGTAGTCAACCAAACTTTTAGGGATAAGGCACCCTGACAATTTGTCTGTGACCTAATAAACTATTTCTGCTATTTCATTCAGGCAAGAGAACAAGAAATGAGAAGGGCGGAGGGAGGGGACAGTCCATAGTTCCCTACAGACATGTAGGCAAATTTATCTAGGAATTAATTTCATTCATATCATTGGAGTTATCAAAAGGAAAGGATCTGGCCCAGTACATAGCTCTTAGGGTGCATCTACACTTGTAAATTAAATCGACTTAAGCCTGCTTAAATTGACTTAATTTGCTCTGCATCTACACTACAATTTCCTTAACTCGACTTAAGCTGCTGCTTAAGTCAACTTAAGGAAATTTTAAGTCAACTTTATAAAACCTAGTTTAAAGTCGACTTACTGATTAAGTCGACTTTCTTAAATCGACTTAAGCCAGCGTAGATGCAGAGTAGCCCTAAGTCGACTTTAAGTCGACTTAAAGGGCCCCCAGGGCTTCCCCACTGATCTCCCTGCCAGGGTGCCTGGCACAGCCAGAGCCTGGCATGCCCACCCACAGAGCAGGACACAGCCCTGCCCACCCCGCTCCTATACCCTGCCCCTGTCCCTGTCCTGCTCAGCCCCCATTGCACCCTGGTACAATGGGTAAAATACTGAGCCCCCTGGCACTTTTAAAGGGGTGCCCCTCCCTCCCACCATGGACCACTCCCAGCTCCACCTAGCCCCTAGAAGTCAACTTGGGTGTCCAGTGTGGACGGTCTAAGTCAATTTGGCAAGGTCGACTTTAAGTCGCCCTAATTTTATATTGTGGACATGCTAAATCGATTTAACAAAGTCAACTTAAAGTCGACTTTGTTAAGTCGACTTAGCAAAGTCAATTTATTTGGCCAAGTGTAGATGTAGCCTTAGAGATAGATTAATCCTGGAAATTCAATTTGGGATTTTTAACTCATCCCCCATCCTGTGCTGAGGAGTGTTTAGATTATGGTGTGGCTGTTAATCCAGTGTTAAAATACAGAGTGAACTGTGAATCTGGGATTTGCATTTAGATACACCCAGCATTCTGATTCTGAACTCACCTACGATTCAGTGGGATTCAGAACTGGGATTATAATTCACGTCTATAGCTTCTAGTGAGATTTACTTTAGTACCAGGAAAATGGATTAAACTAATCATTAATAATAGAATGAAAATATATCTAGATAACCATTATATGATTAGGACAAACCAAAACAGCTTCAGGAACAATAAACCATGCCCTCTCTCATCTATTAGCATTCTTTGAACATATCAGCAAAATAAAGGAAACTGGTTAAGGTAAGTTATTTGCATTTTTTTTTAAGTCTTTGAAAAATTCTTTCCCAAGAGCAGGTAAACAAATGTAAATAGTCATGAGGTCAGAAAATGACTAAAAGACAGAAAACAAAGAATAGGAATAAGAGTTCGACTTTCAACCTGGTGCAAAGGTAACAGTAGTATGCTTTAGGGTTTAGTATTAGGCTGAGTTGTTTAATCTATTTACCAGTTACCTCGGGGAAGGAGTGCTCAAAACCAAAACAAAAATTATTAGGTGAGTCAAAATTAGAGATGACTGAGAACCTTCTGAGTGACCTAACAAAACTAGATGAATGCGCAGCACTATGTCAGATTAACTTCATTATTGAGAAATTCCAGGTAACACACTAGAAGGAGTAATTTGGACTACATATAAACCTTCCTGGGTTCTAAATGAAGTGTAACCATTCAGAGACAAGGACTTGTTGTCAAAGGACAGCTCAGCAAAAACCTCTATACAGACTGCAGGGGCAGTCAAAGAGCAAACAATGTTAAGATACATAAGGAATGGAATAGAAAATAATATTGACAATAGAGTAATGACATTATATGCATCAATAAGGTGCTCTCACCTGGGCTGCGTCTACACTTGTAAATTAAGTTGACTTAAGCTTGCTTAAATCAACTTAATTTACCCTGCGTCTACACTGCAGTTTCCTTAAGTTGACTTAAGCAGCGTGTTTAAGTCGACTTAAGGAAAATAAAGTTGACTTAATGAAAATTAAGTCGACTTTATTAAACCTAGATTTAAGTAGACTTGAGGCTTAATTTGACTTTTTAAAGTCGAATTAAGCCAGTGTAGATGTGAGGTAGCCCTAAGTCGACTTAGGGCTACCCCAAGACTACACCAATGCCCTCCCTGCCAGGGGGGGCACAGGGAAAGCCTGGCATACCCCCCAAAGGGCAGGGCAGAGCCCTGTGTGACGCTGTCTGGATTTAGGGAAGCATTTATGATATTATTTTCTATTCATGTATCATAAATGCTATAATCCATAGGAACTATGTCATGTTTGGTATCAATAGAAAGGTAGTAATTTGCTGGGAATGATTATATAGTTTATGTCTAGGAATTGTATTTTGATTAGAAGTTAGGAATTTGGTGTTATATCTATACTTTAACCTGTGTGATTTTTGTGGAAACGCCCCAGACAGGCGGCTGTCTAAAACCATTGTGTCCTTAATGTTAAGGAATCTGCCAGGTGCAATGGGCCCAGGGAGTAACCTGACGAGCCATTAAGGACACAATGGTTGTATTCCTTATTAAGGACACAATGGTTTTAGACAGCCGCCTGTCTGGGGCATTTCCACAAAATCACACAAGTTAAAGTATAGATATAACACCAAATTCCTAACTTCTAATCAAAACACAATTCCTAGACATAAACTATATGATCATTCTCAGCAAATTACTACCTTTTTATTGATACCAAACATGACATAGTTCCTATGGATTATAACATTTATGATACATGAATAGAAAATAATATCATAAATGCTTCCCTAAATCCAGACAGCGTCACACCCTGCCCACATGCCCTGCCAGGGTCCCTGTCCCCCTTTGCCCCATTGCACACAAGGGGTGACCCCCCCCCCCGCCACCGTGGACCTGCCCAAGGTCCCCCTAGCCCCTAGAAGTCGACCTAGGCGTCCAGTGTGGACTCTCTAGGTCAACTTTGTAAGTTCCCCTTTAAGTCAACTTTAATTTTAAGTGTAGACGCACTAAGTCGACTTAACGGAGTCGTCTTAAAGTCAACTTAGTTAAGTCGACGTAGTTAAAGTCAACTTAAAATTACAAGTGTAGACATAGCCCTGGAATGCACTGTTCAGTTCTGATAAAAGAGAAAAGATAGCAGAAATAGAGGAGGGTGGGGGTAAGTATCCAAACTTCCCAACATGTCAAGAAAGTTCAAAACCAAGGGTTTGGTCTGAGGTCATCTCTTTTTGAGGTATGTCCTTACATCTTCATATTTATGCTTATTTTCCTCATATTATCTGCATTCTGTTTATTCATAGACATCTTAAATAGACATAAAAGGCAGAAAAAGCAGTTAATATGAATATGTGTGTGTGTGTGTACGCGCACTCAGAGTGTGTTCATGTATGAAGAAGTACATCCTTCTATTCACACTAGGGGTGTGAAAAGATATCCCAGTGAAGGCCCAAACAGCATGAAATTTACCTTATTTGGATTTCATTCTAAAGAAAATTGGTCTGCATTTGCATCACTGAAGTTCACATATTTTTCAGTTGAACATGTAGTTGTTTTATTTACTTTTCAATCAAAATCACACAAAATTTGCAGTTCCTCGTAGCTTGGTCACAGGAACAATCAAAAAGCAGCAGTTTAGAGTCATTTGCATTTGTGTTAGCATGTGTCTGAGATGAAGTTTGGTAGGAGTGTTGTATAAGACAAGAAGAGATAAGAGCAAACCTATCTATTTTGACACTCATATGGTCCCCTCACTGTAGCATCTAAGCCCCCTCTCCCTCATCTCTAACTGATTTTATCCTCACAACCCTCCTGTGAAATGAGGAGTCATAATTCCCATTTTACATAAAAGGATCTGAGGCATAGAGATATTAAGAGTAAAATTTTCAAAAACATCTATTGACTTAATAGCCCAAGTCCATTTTCCAAAAAAAAAAAAAAAATCCTAAGTCACATTTGAAAATGGGACTTTGACTCCTAAATATCCTAAGTGCTATTGAAGGTGTTACTCTAGGTGACTTGTCCAAGATCAGCGAGAAAGTTTGTGTTTCTCTCTCTGGAGCACTGGTTCCCAACCTTTTGCTGGTCATGACACACTTGGTGGCATATCCCGACCCTACAGGACACACCAGCCCACCCCTCCCAGGCCAAATCCAGCCATCTCCCCAGCTCTCCACGACACACTTACCACTGTGTGGTGACACAGTAATGTGTCCCGACACAGTGATTGAGAACAAATGCTCTGGAGTGCCACACCAGGGCCTCATCCACTGGGTCACACTTCCCACATGAGGCTAAGTGGGAAAAGAGAACCAAATAAATTGGAATCTTTTGAAAAAAGTGGGTGAAAATTGAGACAGACAGAGAGAGAGGAAAGTGAAGAGTAAAGTATAAAATGAAGAACTGCTGTGATAAAAATGATACATTGTCCAGGCAGCACTGTCCCCAACCTTGAGAAACCTGTAAGTGGAACATTACTTGGCAAGGATGAAAGCTATTAGCTAAACTTGTTCACAATGACATCTTTCCAGGTCAGAAAATTACTGTCCCCCCTTTCTTTCTTTCTTTCTTT
>ML685842.1:3582030-3609531 GCA_007922175.1 Pelusios castaneus | reverse complement strand
CTTTCTTTCTTTCTTTCTTTCTTTCTTTCTTTCTTTCTTTCTTTCTTTTGCGGGGGCTGGGGGGGTTTGGCAGGGACTCTTAGGTATAACTGCATATGTTAGATTAGAAAAGAGATCCTTGAGTTTTATGTGTACAGTACAATACCACTCTTTCTTAGTCACAGTGAAAAAGTACACAGAAATGAGCAGCAGGATCTCAGTCTGCTAACTTGTAATGTCCAGGATGTAGTTTAAGTTACTCCCCATGCTGGAGGAGCCATACTGCAGTAGGACTGTCTGGAAAAATTCTGAGTGGCTCAGGCAAAACATTGCCAGGGCTGTAGGCACAGTCCATTATGGAGTGGGTACTCCATTCCCTTATGAAAGGTTCCAGACAGCTCCTCCATCCCCGACCCTGCTCAGCTCTACACCAGCGCTAGTGTGGTGCACTGCTTAAACCCCACATCCTACCTTACTGAAAGCATACATAGGAGAAACCAAGTGAGATAGTCTTCACATCCTCTCCTCATGGTGCACTCATGCAGGGCCAGTCTGGCCCTATATACGTAAAGCTGGATGTTGAGGTTCTCATTCAGGCAATGCTCCTTGGGGAGATGTTTTGGCCCAGAGATACTACTTAGGAACACTTTGCATATTCAAGCCGCTAAGACTACCAGTTCAGTCCACACTGCATTATCAAACCATAAGATGGGAGTGATTTTCAGTCAATACCCCAAACAGGCTGAATTCAACCTAGTGACTTAGGTCTGGTCTACGTTAGAAGCCTTTTCCAGTATCATAATATTAGTTGTACTTTAAAGAGTAACAAACTCATTTATCACATGAGCTTTTGTCTTTCAGGTACCATGGGACTCCTTCATTGTTTTGCTGAACTAGACTAACATGGCTCCCCCTCTGGCACTTATCACAATATTAGTTAGGGATCTGATTTTTTTAACAACATTTTTATACCAACAAAAGCCCTAGTGTAAACAAAGTTTTACCAGCATAAAAATGTTTTTGCCGGTATAGTTCTTTTTCCATTCAGAGAACTAGTTTATGCTATACTCTTTTACCAGTATAAGATGCATCTACACTAAATTTTTCTGGTACGGTTAAACTAATTCAGCTATTCAAGCAAATCCTTTCTAGTGTGGACCAGGCCTTACAAGAAAAAGGTTCTGTGCTCTGACACCAGTACCCTGAGCCATCCTGTCATCTCCCTGAAAAGTCTGTACATTAGACCAAATGAGACTATTGTGCTCTATTTCTGCCATACCACCCGGTCCTGCCACAATTCATGTCCTCAGGCCATAGAGACATGGTGAATAATGGAGTGTCATGTTTGTCTAATGAATTTATCACTACTTACCAAAGCAGCTTCATCAACAAAAGCAGGAGAAAATCAATGAAGAGACAGCTAAGTGAACAGTGCAACTCGGCATTTATTGATAGTCTTGATGGTTTTTATCTTGAGGGAAAGTTGGGAACTGAAATCTGCCTGGATCATTGTTTTTGGACAGATTCACAACCCTGTGCAAGGGGGAGAGGAAATGCAGAGTCACCTATTTTGGTTGCAGTGTTCTGTCATCATTGTTCAAAGGCAGTAAGGTTATGTCTACACTGGGGAATTTAGGTCGACTTAAATAAGTCGACTTTAATAAGTCGACTTTAAGTCAACCTTATTAAGTCGACTTACAGAGTCCACACAGGACTCCTAAGTCGACTTAAAGTGAGCCTTACTAACTCAACTTAGAGAGTCTATACTAGACTTCCCCATGTGGACGTAGAGTAAATTAAGTCGACTTAAGCATGCTTAAGTCGACTTAATTTACTAGTGTAGACGCACCCTAAGAGCCTGGGCCATACTGAAATTAATGGAGGTTCCCATTGACTTCAGTAGGCTTGGGATCAGGCCTATAAAGGGAAAATCTGTCTTTAGGAGATGAGAGTATTGCTCTGCAATGCTGGGCCAGTCTGTTCCCCCAAAGACAAGAGGAAGTGCTGTTTGGGTCTGTTTCTGAGCACCAGCAATCGCCACTGAAGTCAATGGGATGTGTGTGCTCTAAGAATGAGACCCTATAACAGAAGAGCATAATGCCTTGATAAAAACTGATAAAATTACCCTCAAAGCAGCAATAGGAATAGCACGCACTTATACTAGGGCCAAATTTGGCCTTAGGATTACTAATACAATGTTTCCATCAACTCTTACAAATATCTTTTAAATAATTCATGTGATCCTTTTTATTTATACTTTTGATGACTTTATATAATAACAAACCTGATCTATCAGCTTCCATCCAAGGACCTCAAAGGGCTTCTTTCAGCCTCACAACACCGCTCTTAGCTTTTACAAATATGAAAACAGAAACACCAAGAAGTGAAATAATGGTGCCCAAAATCACACAATGAGTCAGTGGCAGAGCCTGAAACATACGGGTGATGGGCACATTAGAAATATGATGAATAGACAGAACAGAACTCAGGAATCCTGGCTTAAGAAGGAAGCTGGATGAAGTTTCTTCTTATGAAGCTGATGCACACATCAGAACAGGAATTAGCCATACGCACACACAGATAAGTTGCACTGTGACTGGATGGTTCCTTCCTAGATCTTTTCCTGCTTTGACTCTTCTCTTTTCCTGGTCCATGTTGTGAATCTGTCTTCTCAATAGGAGATGGGATACACCCTAAGAAGCACCTCCATAGCTCTAAGATTCTCCCAGTCTCCCATGATCAGTGATTCAAATGGAGGCAGGAGGAAGGAAGGTTGTCTCAGGTGATTGTTTGGTTTTGTTGTTCATTCAAAGATCATTATCCTTGGTAAGCATGCTGGCTATAGGTTTTTTTGGCAGGAGCCTCTGCTTGGTGAGATTTATGTCAATATGTTGGGCACATGATAGGATTAACATCAAATCTGCTTAGGCAACCAGAGATATTCTGCTTGTTATAGACACTTAGGAGTCCTTGCTCATTTAGCCCTTACTTCCTCCACTCTGCTCTTCAGCCCTGATCTGCAGGGGAACTGGGGCTCTGTATTCTTTCAGGCACTCCTCATGCTTATCCACGCATTTACCTTGGCCAAATTTTCCATGGTGGGACTGGGACTTAAGATTGAGAGCTTCAAAGCTGCCTAAGAGATTTGGAAACCCAAGGCAGATCTGCAAATCTCAGCCTCCTTCCCTATATTCCTACAGTTTTCAAGACAAATCTTACTCCTTCTCCTGGACTGTCCTCCCCCACCCCCTTTAGGGTGAGAAGGAAATTAGTCTTGGGACCAAATCATCAGATGGTGTCAATCATCCATTCCATTGAAGTGGGAACATCACTTCATGTCAAGTGCTTCTTATATTTTCTCACATTGCTTGTCCAATGGATCTTAATGTTGAGGTAGTGATTAAGGAATGAGTGATGCCTCCTGACTCTATGGGTCCATATCCTCAGATTGGCACTGGAGGAGATGTAGTCCTGCTGACTGGCATATCTTCACCCTCGCGTGGTGAGCAACTGTACACCATGCAACTGTGGAGATGGATTTGGGTATGAGCATAGGCAGTGAATTCCCTAGCTGACCACTTTTCCCACTTCTTCAGGTCATAGGACGTGCAGAACCTTTCTAAATTAATGAAGCTCTTGGGCTGCAGTCGGAGTTTCAAAAATAGACCTGTGGGGCTGGGGAGGAATCTGTACCGCCAACTAAACTTACAGCCCATTCACTCAAGCTATGCATCTGGCCCAGTGGCCAATGGGAAATAATCGCTCCCTAGGCACAGGCTTAGGTCAAAGGCCAATGCAGCCCCGACTTATAGAAGTAAGAATCACCCTGATGCCTCATGTAATCTCATTCATGGTCCCAGGATGCCCTCAGTGGTCATGAAATCATTCATCAATGTCACATTTCCTCTTCCACAGTCCTGGATCATTTAAGGAACCAAGCTGAGAGTGGAAGGTCATTTTACCAGTAGCACACTTTCTACCCAACAGGGCATGACAGTAGAGTGGGTTTGATGGGCCCAGAGTAGGTCTGTCCAGGCTAATCCAAGACAATTATATACTGTCTGCACCATCATCTCTCTGCTCCAAGTCAGCTTGACATAGCAACTGTGGGGTTTCAGTCATTATCCCTGGAAAGACAAGAACAGACTTGGCCTTTCCCTGCATATTGAGAAATGTAGTCTGTCTTCATCACCATGCTCATCTTGAAGATCCCTCAGAAAATGAATTACTAAGTAAACAAACAGATGATGAATTAATGTAATTGAGTATCTAGTTAATCTGGGATACAAGGAGGAAGCTATCAGGGAAATAGATGTACTGGTGTTGAGACCACTTGGAGCATCATGCTCTAGCAGCATATCAAAGGGTGCGTCTACACTTGTAAATTAAGTCGATTTAAGCTTGCCTAAATCGACTTAATTTACTCTGCGTCTACACTACACTTTCCTTAAGTCGACTTAAGAAAAATAAAGTCGACTTAATGAAAATTAAGTCGACTTTATTAAACCTCCTTTTAATTCGACTTTAGGCTTAAATCAACTTCCTAAAGTAGACTTAAGCTAGTGTAGACCTGGAGTAGCCCTAAGTCGACTTAGAGTCGATTTAGGGCTCTCCAGGACTCCCCCACTGCCCTCCCTGCCGGGGGGGACACAAGAGGGAGCCTGGCATGCCCCCCCACAGGGCAGGGCAGACTCCTGCCCACCCTGCCCCTATGCCCTGCCAGGTCCCTGTCCCCCTTTGCCCCATTGTACCCAGGTACAATGGGGCAAATGCTGAGCCCCCTGGCACTGGGCAAGGGGTGCCCCCCTGCCACAGTGGACCTGCCCAAGATCCCCCTAACCTCTTGAAGTCGACCTAGGCATCCAGTGTGGATGCTCTAGGTCGACTTTGTAAGGTCCCCCCTAAGTCAACTTAAAAGTTAGGTGTAGACATGCTAAGTCGACTTAGCTAAAGTCAACCTAAATTTACAAGTGTAGACATAGCCAAAGAATGGTATAAAGAGGCTCTGGGAACTTCCCTCCTCTCCTTAGGATGTGCAAAGAGTGGGAAAATTGTATTTTTCAGAGTGTGTAGTAACACCAAAGAGAGTTATGATGCTAGCCAGTTGTAAAGAAGCACACTGGACAGCTATACTGGCTAGGGATGGATCTGTACTACACCCCCAACAGCTGAATATTCTTGATCTTTAACAGAGGCTCAGAATCCAAATAGATCCAAGACTGTGCTTCTGAACATCTCTGAGCTCTGGGATAGTCAGAATCTAGACTCAACTCTAAATTTGGCAGCATTGGCCCCCCTTTTCTATTTGTCCTTGAAAGAGTCCCATTGACATACATGGGATGAGGTGGATAGTGATGGAAGCCCTAAGCTGGACCCAGGGAGTAGGTTCAGAAACAGGTATTGAAATTCAGGCCCCGAAGTTCGGGGGTGTTTGGCTCTGAGGTAATGGCAGGGGTGTCAAAGTCATTTAGCCTTGGGGGCCATTTCTGTCAGCAACTCAGTCTGGTGGGCCACAAAACGATATTAGAAAAAATAAACCTCACAGCAACTATTTTTACACATGGTCTACATGGAAAGACCACACTTCCCCATTTTGAGCCATGTCCCACATGTGAATCATCCTCAAAATGGTCTCACCCTTCCCAGATGCCACCTTCCCCTGGACCTCACATGTGCTCAGTGGACTGTCAAACGACAGACTGGGAAAGGAATCAAGAATTCACAGGGATTCCCCATACATTTATTTCCAGTGTCCTGTGCCACAGCAGGGATCTTCCTGTGACAGCTGTTACCTGGAAGGCCCCTGACAGAGTGGTTCCATTCAAGTAGAATCATTGCCCCCATCTCCCACCCTTGCTCCCGCTCTCCCAAGCCCCGCACCTCTCACTGTAGCCCTTAAGCCCCCGACCTCCCACTCTACTCACCCCTGCTCCCCCAAATTCCCCCACTAAGCCACTCTATTCAACCCCACTCTCTCAGGTCCCTCATTGGCCAATCTATTCACCCCCTAGTGCCTCACAGGATCTCGCTGGAGGCTGGAGGCATAGCAGCCATATGCCACCACTGGCCTGCCTTTTCCCCTAGGGCTGACTAGCTGGCCAGGGAGCAAGGTGAGAGCACCACACAGAGCTCAGCCTCTGGCCCCAGGGCTGTCCAGGGCCCCTGCCAGCGCCGGCTGGGCCCGCTCCCCCAGTGCAGGCTGCAGCAAAGGGGACCACGTGCCACACCTTTGACATGTCTAGGTCAGATTGATGATTGGGTGGGATTTTTGCAAATGTGTTTCACATCAGTTGACACTGGGAATTAATGATGTCGTCTTCTGCCTCCTCTGCCTGTAATTCACCTTCTAATAAATTGGAAACTGTGAATTCAAGACCAACGTGACTTAGGTTGTCAGAAGACCATTAGACTTTGGTATAGCACGGTGATCTCAACTGTATTGGATATGTGCTACTAAGAAAAGCCTGTACCTCCAACAGACATTAGACACAGGAATCACCTAGTCAAATTCTCTGGCCTATATCATGTAGGTGGTCTAACTGGGATGGTCATAATGGTCCTTCCTAGCCCTAAAAAATAGGAATCTAACAGCAACTTGCTTCTTTTTGCAGAGAGAAGACTGTATTTGGAACTGACAAAATTCTATGGAAATGAGAAAGTAAGTGATCAACACATCTGCCATTTCATACCTACATAATAATAAAACTTAGCTCTTACACAGTGTTTTTCATCAATAGAGCTCAAAACCCATATCCTCGTTTTACTGATGGGGACATTGAGGCACAGAGCAATGACATGACTTGCCCAAGGTCACCAAGCAGGCCAATGTGACAGAGATAAGAAAAGAACCCAGAAGTTCTCCTTGCCAGTCCCATCACTAACACACAGAATGACTATCTTGTCACCATCTAATTTACTTTATATGAGCTCCGCATAGCTGAGGCTGGCCAGACTTGTCTGTGACTGTAATGGTTCAAAGCTGGAGCTTTGTGTCCTTGGTCTTATAAGAGTTACTTGGCACTACTTTGCCCGGTGTGATATTCTCATATCACGGAGCAAACAAACAATGAGACACGGGCATTGCTTACAATTCACTTTGGCTGCTTATTGCAGTCTAGTGAGTCTTCATTACATTTTTCCTCATTATGAATACAGATAACAGGCAATTGCAGGCCTAGAAGCTTTATCCTTAAGAGATAAAACTAATCGGTGCACTTTAATCAGTAGCACTGCTTTTGCCTCATCAGACTTTGAAAGACACAGTAATTGTAGAAACAAGAAATGAAGCTAAGAGGAAGGGGGGAGGCCTACACTGAGCAGGTCGTCCTATTCCCAGGCTAGTAAACCTGCAGTAGGTGCCCAGCCAGAGATTTTCTGAACACTACTCATTCTACACCTTACCTCAAAAGAAAATGGTCTTTTTACACAGGTGATTCAATTAAAACAAACAAATAATGCATATTTTATAACTAAGGGACAATCAAAGTCCTCCCAAATCTTGGCCAGGACAAGGGGACACTCTGTGTAAAGCATATTTCTTTTACATTGGATATCTTCTGTTTTCCCCAATCTGCTCCTTCTTTCGGTTTCTCTTCAAAGTAAGACACAACCTACATGGTCAGCATCTAGTGCAGTAGGTCCTCAGTCTCCATTGTAGCTGTGGCACTACACTGACACATAATAAATAAACTAAGGACATCAATGTTCAAGTTGGAGTTGAACTTCTAAATCAAACTTGTTTGAATAGGTTCAGATGCATGCAAGAGGAGTTTGTGCATCCCCTATTTCCAGCTAAAGAGGCACAGACCAAACCCCACTTAAATACACCTGAACTGAGTTTTGTGAAGGGAGAGTGACATCCAAATCCTGATCCAGATCTGAATTTCACGAATAGCCCCCTATTCTTACAGTAGGGTGACGTAAATCTATTGATCCAGCTCCCTGCCTTGAACTTTGTCCAGACTCTAGATGAAGAGTCTCCCTAATATTAATCCTGATATTTAGATTCAAATTTCATTAGTGGCTCCTGTCTTGGTAACAGAATAAATCAAACCCCCCAGGGAACTGACTACCCCCAAATTCTGGGGTGAACAAAATCCAGAGCTGACTCTCCAGGTAATCTTCCCCATTGCCTTGGGTTTAGGTTTACAACAATATGTTTCCACACACAACCTTCCCTGCTCCTTTACTTCCTGCCAATGCAGCCTCCTCTGAATCCAAGCTGAGGCTATAGAGTTATCTTTAAAAAGAACAGGTTATAAAATCTATGACTTGCTATTGATTTTGTACATCCAGTGAACTAAAACGAGCATTCTGCACGCAGGTCCCCAAAAGCTGCCATGTACATCCTTCCTCTGGGCACTGCATAATATTGATCCCCATGTTTGTGTCACCTAAATGATGGATTATCACATATCAAATCTTGCAGTATTCATTTAACGCTTCTGAATAAAACATTACTCACAGATTAACTGAGCAGTTTTAAGTGAACAACCATTTTCATCTGTTTTAAATTTTTATGGGCACTTTTCTGGAGAACAAGTACATTGTTAATAATTTAAGGAAATAAGACTTTGCTAATCTCTTTGTATTTTAATAAGGTCTTATTGCACCCCAATCATTTATTTTTAAAATCTTGGTGTTTATAAAATTCATTAAATTTTCTTTTCCACCCTTTTGAAATTAATAATACTGAGATTATTGTAAAAGAAATAATTGTTTGTGAAACAGAAATCTGGGACTGCATAGAGTCCAGTGAGCTATAAATGTGGATCCATGATGCACTGAAAGGGGTGGGAAGACCATCCTTCAATGGGAGCAGACAGAGGAGCACTGGAATAGAATGTTTAGATACATAGAAGGATGGAAAGATAGAAACAGGAGGCAAAGAAAGATGAGAGTAGGAGAGCAAATTAGACTGAATGGCAGATGAGGATATGAATATAGGACAGCAAAAGAAATAAATGAGGGAGACAGCTAGATACCCAGTTAGATGGATGAGTGTAAATATAGATGTGTGTATATACAAATACCTGTGTCTTATCTAACTATACCCATCTTGCAATCTCCTTCTGTCCTATTTTTATTCCTCTGTTTTCTTCTGTATCCCACTGTCCTATGCGATTGCTTCCCTACTCTATCTTTCTTTGTCTCCTGTTTCCCCCCTCCATCCTTCTCTGCATCTCAGTGTACTACTCAACTCTTCTTCTCTCCCTGTTGAAAGCTTCTCAAGCTGCGCTCTGCAAAATCCCAGTTCTCTGTTATACAAACAATTTCTTTTCATACAACCTCATAGGATTACTCATGGAATCATAGGACTGAAGGGACCTTCAAGCAACTTCATCTAATCCAGTCCCCTGCACTTATGGCAAGACCAAGCATTATCAGATCATCCCTGACAGGTGTTTGCCTAACCTACTCTTAAAAATCTCCAGTGATGGAGATTCCACAACCCCCTAGGCAATTTATTCCTGTGTTTAACTACCCTGACAGTTAGGAATTTTTTCCTAATGTCCAGCCTAAACTGCCCTTGCTGCACTTTCAGCCCATTGTTTCTTCTCCTATCTCCTGTGGTTAAAGAGAACATTTTTTCTCTTCTCCTTGTAACAATCATTTATGTATTTGAAAACTGTTATCATGTTCTCTCTCAGTCTTCTTTATCACAGGCTAAACAATCCCAATCTTTTTCAATCCATCTTCCTTTCAGTCATTTCAAAAGGAAAAACAATGTACATGATTTGTTTTATCAATAGCAGAATTTAATAAATAAATCACATTGGTGCAATAAGACCTTAAAATATAAATACACACATACATTCATAGCTATACACACATACATAGGTGTACATACACATTACACATACTCACGTATACATGTGAACCCACATACCCTGGGCTCACCTTTTTAAAAGGCAATAGTTTTCACTCAGTGATATCTGAAATACTGAATATCTTCACTGTACTTAGAACAGGAAATCCCTGTGCTATCTGTTGGCAAATGTTGACATTTTTAGGGTGAACTGTGTGTGTGACTGTGTTTGCACACATGTATTTGCAGTGTGCGTCACAGTCCGGGGTCACTCCATCTGTACTTCCCACTCTAAGGCTATCTCTATGCTGGGGAATGAAGGTCAACTTTAAAAAGTCGACTTTAATAAATCGACTTTAAGTCGACCTTATTAAGTCGACTTAGAGAGTCCACACTGGACTCCTAAGTCGACTTAAAGGGGGGCTTACTAAGTCGACTTAGAGAGTCGACACTGGACTCTCTAAGTCCACTTGTTCAGTCCAGGGAGAGCCAGCCCCACACGGGGCTGGGTCTCCCCGGGGCAGCAAGCCCCTGAGTAGTCCAGGGGAGAAGGGAGCGAGGAGCTCCCTTCTGCCCCAGACCACTCGGCTCCCTTCTGCTCGGGACTTCTCAGGTCCCGGGCAGAAGGGAACCCTTCTAACCTAGACCTAGAACTTCCCCGGGACCCGAGTGGTCTGGGCCAGGAGGAAGAGCCGGAAACCCACGCTTCAGCTACCGGCTGCTGAGCAGCTGGAGTGGGGATCCCGGCAAGAAGGATCAGCAGCTGGAGCGTGGGTCTCAGGGAGAAGGGAGCTCCACGCTTCCTCCTAGCCGCAACCCTGCGGTCCCGACCAGGAGGGAGAGCAGGAAAGCTCCCTCCTGGCCGCGACCGCTCGGTCTGGCTAGGAGGGAGCCCCATGCTCCCTCCTAGCCAGGGCTGCACTCTAGCTTCTCAGAAGCCTTTGGGCTTCTCAGAAGCTGGAGCGCAGCAATGCCGGCAATTGCCGGCGCTCCGGCTCTTTAGAAAACCCGGGATTTTCTCTGATCAGCTGGAGCAGCGGCCATTGCAAGCTTAAGTCTACTTAATTTTCAAGTGTAGATGCACCCTAAGGTCCCTCGAGGACATCCACTTAAATGTTTCTGACTCCCAGACCTCACACCTCTAGCACAGAGATCCGCATCTCACTCTCTGCTGGCTGGGCTAGTTTAAGGAAGTACCACTCTCTTCCTTACACTATGATATCCCCATCAGGCTCTGCTTGTTCTCTGTGGGCTCTGACCAATGTTGTGCCATCAGTAACTACTGACCAAATAACTCCTTCTGAGCCAGTATGTTTATTCTTAAGGTGAAACCATTACAGAGAAAGCATCTACAAACAATAAACGAAACTACACAGATGCTAACAAGCTTTCCAGAGATCACCCCTGCTCTAGCATAGGATTCTGGTAGGGGTCAGTCCTGCAAAGCCCACAGCAGGGTGATTATGGGTTCATAACAGTTTTAAGATTGGGAACAAGAATGAAGGCTGGGCAGATTAGTTGTTTCTTTATACAACTTGGGCCTTTGATCTCCAGTCTTCAGGAACAAGTAGCCACCAGTCAGTGGCCCTCTCCTCAGGGTGCAGTTTCAAAAGGCTGGGGTTTTTTGCATACCCAGAATTGTAGCATTACCAAGTCCACAGGGATTCCCAAGGAGATCTATTTAACATGTACTGACCCAAAAATTCATGCTGGTCTGATACATTTCTATTTAGTCATTTGAATTCTTTGCCAGCCTCACATCTATCACATGTTATATAATGGACATGTTCACTATTAATATTTTTATTTTCCTATTATTTATCTGGCACCATAAATTCACTTGTTACCACCCTCCCACATCACATGCATGCACGCATACACACACACACATACAAAAAACCTGGGGTGAAAATGGGGCCCATTAAAGTCAATGGAAGTTTTGCCATTAACTTCAGAGGGGAGGGATTTCATCCCTGGTGTCTCTCACAATTACAGACCAGTATGAATGAGAGGAAGGGCAGTCCAACAATTTGAAAAGTCAGAAAGGTGAGGCAAGATGTCTGATGAACAGGAAATCTGCAAATGAAGAATTCTTGGAAGACATGGGCTTTAACAAGAGATTTGAAAGAGGAAAGCGAGACAATCCAAACACAGGCAGAACCTGGGACAAGGGGACAGGGAGAGCACAGGAAGCAAGAGCTAGAGAAGCAGGAATCTGAGCAAAGATGGAGAAGGGATGGGGTCATGGAGTCTGAAAGGGATACCTTTTTGGGACAGGAAGCCAGTGAAGAGATCCAAATAGCAGGAGCATTGTCAAAGAAGTAAGGTGGCTTTGGCAGCAATGATAGGAAGAAGGAAAGAGATAAGTGTGCAAACAGACCTATGAGATGCTCATGGGTGGAGCAAGAGGGGGTTGGCTCCCTGGCCTCATATTACAACATATTCTCCATTGAGTGATTGTTGCCAATTGTGGAGCCTCTCTATATTTAGTGACTCTCCTTCATACTCAGGCTGTCTTACAGTCCCATATATACCAACTTGACTTAAATGCACTATCCTGAGTGGCCAGCAGCCAAAACCTACTCTCCTAAACATGAATCTCTGCTCCTCCCAGTGACCCTCTTTGAAACTGGGTCTATTAAATACTTGACAGTAATTTGAATGAGAGTCTCCTTTTGCTCTTTTGTCTTGGTGAAGTCTTGCCAGTGATAAAACCACTGCAATGATCCCAGGATGTGGAGATAAATTGATGAAGCTGTCCTGGGGGAAGCGGGGGAGGGAGTTTGGGTAGGATTGAACAGAACAGCTTCTGCTTACATTGAGTGAGTGATTTCACGCAACAAGTTATGCAAACCTGCTGTGTGGGAAAGCTTAAAACAGTTCCACATTAAAGTCTTACTTGAGTGGAAAAATCAACTTTTTCATATTTATAACCAAGATGCTGCTATTGACTGATGAGCTCACAACTGGGAGTAGGAAAAGGCAGAGCAGAAACATAAACCAGATTGCTTAATTCTCTGTCTCAAAACCAGGTTGGGCTTGGTCTGTGTTTAGATGGGGGAGGGTCTCTGAGGAAAACCCATTGTGTTGAAGGAAATAGTATTGGTGAGCCATGACCTAGGAGTGGAGTGTGTTTATTACCTCTTGTTATGAGGCCCGCAGTAAGGGAGTACACCTGCTATGGAATTGCCCTGAAACAATACCTCAGCATGGGAGTGGTGC
The DNA here is from genome assembly GCA_007922175.1 of Pelusios castaneus. Lineage (NCBI taxonomy): Eukaryota > Metazoa > Chordata > Testudines > Pelomedusidae > Pelusios > Pelusios castaneus. The sequence continues at coordinate 3,596,522 of ML685842.1, read as the reverse complement.
TGTCTTTTGGACTGAGCACATGACTATTTGTGGTCATTAGGGGTCCACTAAAAGTAGGGATTGCCAAATTGCCATTTGGTCACTGACATTTGTCCAACTTGTTATCCCACCTCAATTGACCTGAGTGACAGCATCCTTCTTCATTTTCTGTCCCTAAGTGTGTCATGTTGCTGTTAAAGCACTGCCACATTCCATCCCAAAGGTGGCTGCATTTCAGCAGTGGGTGAAATGGTTCCTGTTGTGAGATATATAAAGAACATTGTGTGTAAATTGAGCCAGATTCTGGGCCCTGCTCCAGCAGCTTTATGTGACTCCAGAGAGAAGCTAGATTAACCAGCTACAGAGAGATTTTCTGGGTGGTGGAGAGCCAGCCATCATATTCATGGCCCACAGAGATAAGGAAAAGGAGCAGTGGGTGAGATAGCCCTGCACTCTGGTTGCCAGAATGGCTGTTAGGCTGCTCTAGTTAATGCCCAGGACTGGTGCCCATTAGTGCTAAGTATATCATTAAGTTTTGTGACATTATCTGATTTTTATCTTGACATGGGGTGAAATTAATTTCTGGTGTAAAATCCACTGAAGTAAATGAAGTAACAAGGGAGAGTAATTCAACACTTGGTGAGTGGGATTTTCACAGGTGCTCAGTGCCGGCCAGTGCTGAGCATGTGTGAAAATCCTACCTGATAGTTTTATGCATTTATTCTTCTCATTATGTCTCTCCTTCAGTGCCCTAGCTCTTGCACCTATAGATAGCAGAGAACAAGGCTCTCCCACAAAGCGACAAGGAGCTGACTTGTCCTCCTCTTGAAAGCAAGTTGAGGCCTGCTTAGATCTCTCCATTATGCATTTGTTTTGTGCAATTGCTCCCCACACACCTGCTTGTCTCTAAAAGATATAGACTGCTGCCTTCCCAGGGTCTGGGCCAGCTGACTGTGACTGATGGGTTTGCCTAGAGCTTGAGAACTTCAGGCCAATGGCACGTTTCAGAGGAAATAAGGATTTAGCCTTTTTTTAGAAAACAAATGACTAGTCTGGAAGTTCACTGTCTCTCTGGAATATAATGCAATCAGGGCTCACACAACTGCTACTCGTACTCCCTGTGACCACAGGAGTAATTCAAGCCACAGCTCAGCTGCAAACCCTTTGTGGTTGCGTGACACATGCTCATTTGGGTTTGAACTGTAGAGTTTCAGTTTCTCTTCCCATTTGGAACTCTGACTTTTTGAAAATGCTATTTTCGTAACTGGCTTGTCTTAGCCTGATCTCATCGGGCTGCTGCTCAGCAAATGCATCTATTGCTCACACACGTGAGATCACTGGCATTCAAAATCTTAATCACATATGCAAGCACATACTTCCACTCTCTCTCACACACACACGCACAATTTTATAAACACTCAAACAGAATCACACATGCAGTCGCAAATACCTGCACTCATCCACACAGTCACTCTCCTATTTCCACAGTCAATTACACAGTCCCTCATGCTGAGACTCACGTAGGCTATCTCTTGCTAGCTCCTTCTCTCTCTCTCAAGCACACACATCCTCGTTCACAAACACATAGGTTCAAATTCAGCCCTAGGCTAAGCAGATGCACGTTCACTGCAGTCAGGGGATTTGCAACATCCTCTATGTATACTGAGTGACACACACAAAGTTACCCACAGAACGCCCTCCTGCTACATGCACTCTCTCAGTATGGAGAACACACAAATGGGTTTATTTTATTTTAATTTTATTTAAGCTGGACAAAATTAAGTGTACCTCACTTTGGGATCAATAAAGCAACTCAGGGATGCTTAGAAATCATGTTACATTCAGACCCTGTTATTTTTTAATATCCCCATTTCCCCAGGTGGATTTTCAAATATGATCTATGGGTGAATGCTGAGCCAGCTGTAGCCGTGACAACAGTGACCGAGATGGTAATCAACAAAATGAACTAATTGAATAATGTTGGGTTAGAATCCAGTACTTTGCAGAGCTCTGCTAGACCCTGCAGTAACTCAACATTATGTAAAGACACCAAATGAGCAGTGCCTTCCTCATTCCAATCCCACCCCTGAGGATGCTGAGACTGAGAGTCTTAGATGGGAACACTTCACTGGGAGATACCCTTTGATGCAGTGGCGAGTGTATAAGGAGATCATTGTACCACAGAGAATTACCTGGGAAAACAGAACTGTGGGTTTTCAGGCTCTGCTGGGGGAGTAGTGCAACAGACCTTTTTCCCCCACAGCACTTTGAGTGTGTGCAATAGCCAATATGGCAAGGTAACAGTGGGAGTGTTGTCTAGTTGTAGCTGGGACTGTTTTTATCCCATCGTGGCTGCTGACTTACTGATTTAGTTTCACCTTTTTGTGCTTCAATTTCCCCATCTGCAAAGTGTGGCTTACGAGCCTCCCCTGTCTCCTGGCCTTGGGGCTATGAGGCTGGATTCATTTATGGCTGCACAGTTCTTTGAAAACGTTGGTATGCAGAGGGCTGTCATTGCCCAATCTAACTATCAGCCACCATCCAGTCTTGGCAGCACCTCTTATGTTTGACATCAGGGAGCAGACTCATTCCTGAGTATCACTTAGTGGAGCTCTAGCTGGGATGAATCTTGTTCAATATTTCTAACAGTTCCCAGTTCAGGTCATCACTGGAACCCCATCACTGGTATTTCTGGCTTTTGCCCTTGTTGCTTGGCTGGTTGAGCTCCCCTCCCCCAGCACTCCCCAATGTTTCCTTCCTACTTACCTTATGGCTAATTTGTGCCTTTTAGGCACAGCTCTGATAAAGTGTGAAATACTGCTGGCTTGCCCTATGAGAAGGTTTGTGCTTCTTGTACCTACACCCTTCATCCTCTGTGCTGAGCCCCAAAGCACTATTGTGCTTCACTTCCAATTCGGCTGGGCACATACTAGCCACAGAGAAAAGCAGGTGACTCCAAACCTCAGTTGATGTGATCTGTAGCAGCCCTGGCACCACAGCACATTGGAACAGGGGAGCCAGGCAGCACCTTTGCCTGAGATTCCAGCACAAATGCAGGGCAGGGCATCATTAAGGCAGGGAGTGGAGGAAGCCATTGACAAGATAGGGAGGGGGTTACTGGCTGCAGAGAAAAAGGGTAAATAAGCAAGAGGCTCATTAGATGCAGGGGAATGGAACAAAGAAACTACTTATGCAGGGGATGGAGGGACAAAATGGCAGAGGAGCCTAGGAAAGTTGGAAAGGGTGGGGATAATTACAGAGGCTGGGTGTAAAAAGAATGATGGAAGGGCTAGGCCTGAACAATGAGAGTGTTGGGGTCTAGGCTGAGAGGTGACAGGCAGGAGGGCTTGACTGAGAAGGAGAACGGGAAGGACTGGTCCATGCCAGAGGCAGGGCTGGGTCCGGCAGTGAGGGGGACAGCTGGTACTAGTGGGATATGCAAGGAGGGTTGGTCCTAGTGGGGAACACAGGGTGGGTCCCAGTGTTGAATGTGGGAAGCTGCACCCAGCAGTAGGTCCAGGGGGCTGGGCTCAGTGGGGAAAGTGAGATGCTGTGAATCCACTAGACTGGTGTCTGGGTCCATGCTTCCTTGAGCTGTGAACAGGGCCTGCTGCAGTGCTGGGGAGTCAGTGGAAGCAGAAAGGAAGGTGTCTGAGGAGATGTACTCAGAAAGGAATAGTGAGGAATGGCTAGTGGTGTCATCAAGCAGAAAAAGCTCCAGTTGGTTGATTTATGAGACAATTAAACAATTCTGCCCTGCCCCCACATCCCTGTATTGATTCTGCCTCTGACACGGGGGGGGGGGCTGAGATGTGTCAGGGTGGGTTGGCTGAGGACAGCTGTTTGACAAGTTCCTTCCCCTCATAGTGCCTCAGGGGATGAGAGCTGAGACCAGAAAGGTGTTTAGGGGAGGAACTGGCAGTTAAAGCAGCTGCCAGGCTGAAGAAAGGATTCACAGGCACTGTTCACAGAGAAATTTTGGGAGATGTATCCACTCCCGTCCTCCATTGTGCCCCCATTCTAATCCGATGGTGCTAGGGAAGTTTCACCATCCATCCTGGAGTTCCACTATTCATGTTGAACCATAACCAGAGGAGTAATATTGAGCCACTAAGGAATCACTTTATGGGGCACGACTAACATTTCCCTTCCTCCTCCTCCAACTGCTTTGCATTTAGCTGGAAAAACTCTCTTCCCTGTAAAGTAAATCTTCCGCACTGTCCCAGCCAGGAAGGAAGAGCAGACAAGAAGAAGAAGGTTGGATACTCTGTGCCTAATTCTTTATTGCCCCACACCTTCTGTAGTGATTTATATCAGAGCAAGGCAGATGTAGAATACTGTCCACTGTTCTCCTCTAGTAGCACTTGGCATTCACTATGCACTGATGAAAACAACTGCACATGGTGTACTGTAGAACAATGTAGAAATGGGCTCTGCAGCTTGGGTCTCCACAGGCAGATGAAGGAAGCATTAGGATCAGTGGCATTTCTGCTTGGCTCAATCTTGGCTGGCAACTGCACACACTGGAGCTATGGAGCTGAGCCTTTAAAGTACAACTATAATTGAAAAACTGCTGGCTGGACAAAAATAGCCCCATGGTATCTGTACTGATCCCCTCCCAGGGTTTTCCAGGTTAGATGAGCTCTGTTTACAAGTTAAAAGATTATTTTGTTTATTGGCTTTGGTTTTTTCTTTCTATCTTCCTGCCCTGAGAACTCAACCCTGGGGACAAGAAATCTCAGCGAGAGTCTTCTGTCCCGCCTCCATTGCAGAGATCCTGCATGCAGGTCTTAGCTGGCAGGTTAATTGATGGACGGTGTATGAGGCAGGGCAGAATCCAGCTCACTACCATTGCTGTGTCAGCACTATGGGGAAAATGGGAGCAAAAACTTGTTTTTATTGGGAAAGAAGGAATCACTATGGCAGGGGCATTTCTCTGACTGCCAAAACACTCAGTGAAGGTAAGGTTTTCTGTCAGTTGGCTCAGCGGGCTGGGAGTCAGGCTTCCTTGGTTTTACTCCTGACTGCTACTGATTTACCTTGTGACCTCTCTTTCTGCCCCAGATTTCCCCATCTGTAGAGTGGAGGCAATGATAATTACCAACCTTTTTGTGGGCAGTTTGGGATGTTTAAATATTGAAGTTATATTTGTAAAGTACTGTGGGATCATGGGATGGAAGGAGCAGAGTGTTATTATTCATTTATGTTCTTCTAAGAAGATGATGCTAGCTTAAAATCTATTCCTGCTTTTTTTCCCTATCCATTTTCTGCCTGCACAAAATTCAGGCGCTGTTCAGCATGCCATAAAATTGGGGACCATTTCACATTTCATTTCCCTGTACCCCTTGCCTCTCTCTTATCTCTTTATTTTTTGACTGCAGCCCACTACTAGCTTATTTTCTTTGTGGGCAAAAGCAGGTCCAAGTGCCTTTTAGAAACAGAGCCAGTAGGGGTGTTGTAAACTCAGGGTGTCTTTCACCATATCACACAAAAAATGAGTTCTTGTCAGTATCACACTTCACAGCACAAGGTCCTGCAGCTGCATCCCAGAAGACAGTGAAGAAATGGGAGGAATGGTAGTTCTGTGCTTTTTCCAAGATAGTCTGGGTGGCATCTGACATTTCAAAAAGCTGTAAAAAGCCAGAAAGTAAACAAGCTTCATTAATTCCAGCAAAGGGCAACACACTTAGCTGGCAGTTCTCCTCTTTTCTTTAACTTGCTGCCTTTCCCCCGTATTGTCTAGGATTCCTTAGCATTAATGGTATCACAAATTGCATCACAAGCAGAGCTCTGAAATATTTAAAGAATGGTTAATTGGTAATGCTCCCCGACTGGGTGGGCTGAGTCTTTCTTTCTTTCTTTCTTTCTTTCTTTCTTTCTTTGTCCCTTTTTGTCCCCTGCTCCCCCTTTCCTCTGATCTGTGTATTCTCTCCTCTAGCCATCATCCTTGCTCTCTTCCTTTGCCTCCCCCTCTTTCTCACTCTTGTTCTCCCTCAGCTGCTTGCTCCACCAGATGATGCCTCATCACTCCCATTGCCCACAGTGTTTTGCACAGTTGTTCTCCTGGCTGTTGGGATGTCAGAGATTTGGGGTGGAAAATTTAAATGAGGTGAACCATAAACCAGCTGTTTCCCATTTGTCTGTTTCCTACTGACATGATACAATCTGTACATCTACTAGAAGAATTAAAAGGACCAAATGTCAGTGCCATCAGAGACCTCTTTGGCACACAAGTCCTTCACATGCATAACAAGGGGCTGCAGAATCTTAGCAGGGAGGTCCAATTAAACCCAGGCTCAGCCCCACCTCAGGACATGCTCAGACCGGGACTTTCAGGAAGAGCCTTTCTGGTGGAGTCCACGTCAGAGCAAAGCAGGTCATGATGCTGCAATTCAGCAGGAAGCACTCTTCCTCTGTTCTCAAAGCAGAGCCAATGGCCCAACATGGTCCTGTGCAGCTTGGCATGAGAAAAGAGCTGCACACTCAGGCAGTGAATTTATATTCTAAAGTGAGAATTTACAGCAGGGGTTGGCAACCTTTGCCGACCCCTGTGCCAGCCCCTCCTTCTCAACCCTCAGCTGGTGCTGATGGCCCGCTCGTGGAAAGAAGCCACCTGGACTCCATCCCCAGGGACACCATGGAAAGAAGTTGCCTGGAGTCACTCCTTTTGGCAGCAGCACACCACAAAAAGGAGCTGCTCTGGGCGGCTTCTTTACACGGTATGCCTGGGGCATGGACATGGCAGGGACCTCCACACTGCAGCCGCCCCTGCAAGAAGCCATTGGAGTGTCTTTTGGTGCCAGAAGTGGCAATTTCTGTGGCGCCACAGAGGATGCCGAGTGCCGCTCCAAATGGGCTCGTGTGCCATTGTTGGCCGCGTGCTGGGGGTTGCCTGCCCCTGATTTACAGTTTAGTGCTCTCTGCCAAATGGTTCTGTCTGTGTGTTCTTGAATAGCAAAGGATCAGACTCACCTGCAGAATGTGCAGACAACTTTTCTGTTTCAGGCAAGGCAGATCAATTTCTGTCTCACTACTAGATCCTGGGAAATTGAAAACTGACAAAGAGAATTGTTTTCCTACCATGAGCAGTTAAAGTGTGAAACTCATTGTCACAAGCAATCACTGAAGTCAAGAATTTAACAATATTCAAAAAAGGGATTAAATAATAAGGATATCAAGAATATTCAGAGTTTTCATAATTTATGACATAATTTATGGTTTTGGAAGGGTTAATGAATGTTATGTTTCAAGATTTAAGTAAGTCTCTGACTATTAGAGGCAAGGATGAGACCTAATGTGGGATGCGGGGGTAGATTACCCACATACCAGCCTATTGTGGCCTCTGAAGCCTCTGACACTGGCCACTGTCAGAGACAGGATGGTGGAGTAGATGGATCTTGGGTCTGATCCAGTCTGGCAAGTCTTATATTCCTGTTGTATGGTTTCTGTCAGCTGAGAAATACCAAAATGGGGGCAAAGCTTTGCCATTTTTATTCAATACTTACTTTGTGACCTGTCTAGACTTCCTTTTCCCCTCTACTCTATTCACTTCACTCTTATGATTGGGCCATCTGTGGCCATGGGGCATGCAGCTACAGCCACGTCATCATAGCAAGCCTTGAGATTATGGAGACCTGAGACCCCCATTGGTCTGAGATTCATTCCTAAAGATTGAGGCTGGGTAGCTGAGCCTTAGAACCTTCTGTGGTTCACCTGTCACAGCATGTCAAGTGCCCTGCTTCATGATCCTGGAAGGCACCCCCTTCCCCAGCCTCTCTGGGCCACTCTTCATGGTTAATAGCTTTGCTAACTTTATTGCCAGTGAGATCTTTCCCTTTGTGTTTGAGAATCACCATGGAGACCCCTGCTGTGTCTGTGTACCCAGCACACCTCTTGGCCCTGGCATTAATCCTTCTGTAATGTACCACAAAATCAGCTTTAGCTTGGAGGACTGATCAAATAAATATGAAAACTGCTCCCAGGGGAAGTAAATATTCACCAGACATGCAGAAAGAAAAGCAATAATACACCATGTAAGCTACTGGCTTTTATTAGCTCTGCTCCCTTTTCTCCCCTTGTAAAGTATTGTTGCAATGTTTTATTAATCTTTACTCCGAAGCAAATTAAAGCAGGGACAGTTGTCAGAGTATTATTAAGAACATCTGTTTAATTAGGGCTGCTTTTGCATCAATTTGAGAGAGCAATGTAACGACCCTGTTCAGCCACTTCACACTCCCCCTCCCCACTCCCCCCTCTTCCTCCCTAAACTATGTGAATACCAGAGGAGGAATGTGTTGTGAATGCATGTGCACCTGCAAGCCCTCTATCACTCCTTATTGAATTACCATACCTACATTCACATATGGTGTCAGTCCTTCCCATCAATGCTCTTGGGGGGGGGGGGGGGGGCGTGTAAATAGGTACTGTGAATTTTGGATGCTCTTCATCTTGAGAGCTCCTATTCAGGAGTAATTTGCTATTTCAGACCAGATTTACACTTAAGAATCTCCACACGGTTTAAGAAATGTGAATGAATTGAGTCTTCCTCATGAGGTAGACTGTTAGAGTCTCTTTACAGTAGTAAGCCCTTTAGCCATGTGAGAAGTGCAGGGTAATTACAGTCTTCTGACACCTGTTTCTGACCATCCATGGGGATAAAAAACACATTGAAATATTAGAACCTAGATTGTCTGTCTGTCTCTCTCATCTCTGCAGCATCTGAGTGCCTATTCCCTCTGTATTTCTATAGACTCTTAGCCAAGCAGCCAGCACTGAATTAATCATTATGTCCGGTATCTCAGCTCAGAGAGGTATTGACTCTCGGATTCTAAGCTTGTTTGTTATTTGATAAGACTAAACTTCATTGGGCTGCCCAAGGTATCACAACAAGCCATGTAATGAACTAGCTTTCCGAATTGGGGAGGCCAGAGCTGAGATCTGCACCCTCACAAGCAAAATGCAGCTTGTAGATTCGATTAAACCTAGTCGGTGGGCATCACAACCATCCTTAGATCACCATATTCCACAAAAATTCTGATTGAGAAACAACTGTATACTCGCTAGTGAGGTGTGAAACAGCTCACTTTTCTCAACTCACCACCTGCCCCTAGAGCTTCACCTGTCCTTGGAACCAAGTTTGAATCCAACCTTTTCTGAGGGTCTGAAATGTTCCCAGGTTACTCATTTTCCATCTTGCACAGCCCCATACACTTGTAGGGCCAAATCCCCTGGCACACATTGATGCTTTGTGCTTGTGCAGTCATGCAAAGCAGCAATAAACCTAAAGTATTGGGTCCTTTAAGCAAGGTTTATGGCTACATCAAGTCACCTGAGAGGTGCAAAGCAGCCAGAGCATACCAGTGAAGCTGCCCCCGTGAGACTGTGAGACTAAGTTCTGATATACACCACGAACAAGTGAGATTTCCAGATCAGTTCTGCAAACTTGGGTGGTTTTGATTGTTTGAGAAAACATCTGGATATTTAGGATATTCTCATAAACTCAGACTCTGAGCCTTTACCATTTTACCATTAGAAGTATTTCACTTGTAATTATGTATCATCTAGGTATTATCCATAAATACCCAACCACAACATCATCACCATTTCAAAGAAAACTTTCCCCAGAAAATCAAAGGGACTGATTTTCAGTTTTAAAATAGCCTCTTTACACCACTCTGAAAGTGTGTTGGAATTGAAGTAAATCACATCTACCCAGTTCCCAAGACCCTTCACACTGGTCTGATCGGTGATCCTGTGGAGTTTGAGAATGACTCACTTCCGTAAAATAATATCCAGTTATCACTGGTGGATATTTAGTTGGCTAATGAGAGTGATCCAGGATCCATGGATTTTATCACAGTTGGGGCAGACATTTCCCAAGGGAAAGCGTAGATTTGGATTACTGGGTCAGGCTGTGGCTCATTCTTTCTTCCTTTCCTGTTTCTCCATTTCCTGTTGTCTTCACTGGATCCTGCAATATTGGGATCCTTGTCACAAGGTCCTTTTCCATTGTCATCAGTTAAACCCCTTCATGCTATCAGTGTGGTTAAAAGGGAGTTTTAATGTAAATGAGAATCAGGCCCTCAGTGTTTGAAGAAGATCAGAAAATTGCATGGAACCTAGTGCCCAGAGTCGAGTTTGAACTCCAGCCATCTGCTAGGCTGAGGTGCTCTCTGACATCTGATTACAGAAGAGTTATTTGGTCTTATACATTATACCCTTTTTGATGGAAAGCTTTTGGACAGTGCTCACAAGGTGGCTCTCAGTACTTATGTGCTTGGCACTCTTCAAAAGCTGATCCTGCTGGACAGTTCCCCAATAGCTGGGCAAACCACAGGCAGACAAATACATAACCCCCAGTGCTGGTCATGTCATGTTATAGAACCAGGACAGCACATGGCACAGGGTATACTCTCATCCCCAGCCTACCCCAGTTTTCCAACTCTCCCTGCTCAGGTCAGTCTCAACATTCAGGTCTTTCTTCTCTGCCCTTTCCCTATCTCAGACTCTCTGAAACTAAATGAAGCTTTGGGAGTGGATGTGGTTTTAAAAGTGAAAGAACTACCTTTTGCTTTGGCTCACAGCTGCTTCAAGCTTTCCTGGGTGAGATCAGTGGGTCATAGACATCATCATCTGGAATTTTCAAAGGAATCCAAGGTAAGTAGGCACACAAATCCCATTAAATTTCACCAAAACAAACAAGGAATTGTGTGACACTTTTAAAGAGTAACAAATTTATTTATTGCAAGACCTTTAAAATGAGCAATAAATACATTTGTTAGTCTTTAAAAGTGTCATAGGACTCCTGGGTGTTTTGCTGAACTTGACTAACACAGCTACCCCTCTGGAAATCGAATTTCATCTTTCCCTTTGATTCTTTTGAAAATCCCAGGCATGAGTGCACTGGGGACCCAGTCAGGGTTAAGACCTTTGAGCACTTTGTTGATTATTGTTGTTGTTGCTCCCAAAATGTGCTAATCACTGCACAGACAGTTAAGAAAACATAGCCCCTGTCCCCAAGAGCTTACAGTCAAAAAGAAGACACACACATACACACACACAAACAGATAAAGGAGAGAGGCATGCAATGCAACACCCAAACAGAGCAGTTGAGGGGAAAAATAGACACATAGGTTGCTGCTTCAAGGGATTTGTTAAATATTTACTATATTTATTAGAGACAAGACTGGTAGTTTGCCTATTACTAAGGTTCCCCAACATTTCCCATTGTAAGACCCTGTTTTCCTTGCTTATAACATATCCTCATATTTCTTACCTATGACTGGATTGCAATGTGCTATAACCACAGAGTGACTGAGCACACTCCAGACCAGAACTATAGAGGCAAAAACAGACGGACAAACTTTCCCTACAATTGCTGCTCTGGGCTGAGGTGGGGCCAGAGACTGGAACTGGAAGCTGAGAACCTGTCTTTCTTGTGCTCTCAGTTACACCCAGGCATCATGAAGAAGGAAGCTGTCTGATTTGAATGCACAGAGGATGAAAGCTAGATCAGAGAGAAGGGAAAGGAATAGATTGGTGCAAGGAGCCTGGTGAGACTGGAACCAGAGGTTGGGGGAGAGATAAATATGACTGGGAATTGGAGGAAAGAGACTTGGGCTGATTGGACAAAGAGATTGGGCCTGGGAGCCAGTGAGGTAGATGGCATGGGGGACTGGGAACCAGTTTGTTGGGGAGAACGGTGAGATTGGATTAGGAGTTGGACGATGCATTAAATGAGACAAGGGCCTCGTGGAAAAAAATTGCATGTGATCATGTAATGAAAGACTTTATCATAATGCATACACATAAAGAGAGCAGAATTAAAGTTGCATAGGGAACCTTAATTCTGGCATGTACTAACTTTTGAGTGCTTGAAACCTTAATAATATTTCTTTAACATAAGGGTTTTGTATATAATATCAACAAACTCTCCCAAGGAAATGAATGCATTTAAACGCTAACAGTTCTCCTTCACACACACATAACCAATCTTAGTCTCAGAGGATTTCTTTGTGGAAGAAAAAGCTCATTTCTAAAGTATAATCTGAACCCCAGGATTCGTTGAAAGAGCATTGGACCCTCTAAACAGCTGAATCATAGCTCTGCAAAGGACAAAAGCAGACAACTGCTAGCAGCAGCCACAAAATTCATGCCTTTCAGAAATGGGGAAAGCTTGAGCATGGTGCCCCCACCAGCATTCTTCATCCAGATCCATGCTTGATACCTTTCGCAGATCCCCCGTCACAGTGTATGGCATTTCCTCTCACATGCAGAGGTGCCTCTGGAGGGATAGCTTGGCACGTGGTGTGGGTGGATCAATGAAATTTGCTGTCTCTTGGTTACCTGCAGAGAGAGACTGTGCATGAGGAACAAGTTACGCAGCAGCTTTCAATACCCATCAGCATAACTCACCCACCACAGCAGAAGGCACTTGACTCCGTTTGCTTTGAATATTTTTTCCTGGAACAGCAACATGTTTTCCTTTCCTTGGAAGTGTGATACATCTCTCTCTCTCTCTCTCTTACACACACACACACATCGGTCTAACCCGAGGCTTACATCACACTTATTCTTGCAGGTCAAATCTAGAGTGAAATCCTGATGCACCAGCCTTATTCTTGACCATTTGCTCCTCGTTTCTGAGGCCTTGTACACACGATCAGATTATCGCGCATTAAAGCTCATTACCGCGCGATAGCAACAACGGCGTACACACGTGCAACAGGGCTCTTGCGCGTTAAGTGCCTTGTTGTCGCGCAATCCAACAACCACTCCGACGAGAGTGGTAACAGCTGTTGCGGATCATATATTGCGCATTTGAGCTCGTGTGTACGCTTACCGCGCATTGACTGGAGTCCGGAACTGTCCCAGCATTCCCAAGTCGTCCTCTCTGGTCTCCCCCCCCACCCGCTCTGTGGCCGTGACGAAACTGTCCCCGCCCTGCCCCGAACTTATTCCCGGGATTTTCAAATTTCAAGTCTGTTTCACTTCCTGCTCTCTTCCTCGTGGAGTGTGTTTGTGCTCCGATCATCAGTAGCAATGGCGGCCCGCCGTGGAAGATGCGCACCCCTTTGGAGCACGGCAGAGGTGCTGGACCTGATCAGCATCTGGGGAGAGTCCGCCGTGCAGGCGCAGCTACGCGGCAGCAGGAGGAATTATGACACATTTGGCATAATTTCTCGGGCCATGTCAGAGAGAGGGCATGATAGAGACACAGTGCAGTGTAGATCAAAGGTGAAGGAGCTCAGAATTACCTATCACCGAGCGAAGGAGGGAAACCGCCGTTCTGGATCAGCGCCTGCAACATGCAGGTACTATAAGGAAATAGAAGCCATCCTCAGCGGGGACCCCACAACCACTGCCAAAAGTCCCGTGGACACTTCAGCCCCTCCTCGTCCGGTGATTGCCAGAGCCGAGCAGGATGAGGACGTTGTTGAGGAGGAGGAGGAGGAGGAGATGGAGGATGACACGGAGGAAAGCGCAACCGCGTGTAGCCAGGAGCTCTTCAGCAGCCCCGCTGAGACGTCCACCCAAGGCTTGAACTGCAGCTTGTTCTCTGAGGCGGCAGAGGGGGGTTCAGGTAAGTTTCTCCTTCATTCAGCTCTGCTCCTGCTAAAATATCATTGTCTGGGGTGGGGGTGCTTGCGGGTCCCCGCTGTGCACGCTATTTACTCTGCATTCATTAGCAGGGCATCAATACAAGCAGTGATTGTAAAATAATCATCTGCATTTAGGTCAGAAAAGGTTTCCTCGATGTACCTCCAGAGCCTAATACTCAGGTTAGATGGGAGAGCGTTTGTGTCTGCGCTCCCAAAGACAGACACTCTGCCTCTCCAGCTGCAAAGCACAGCCCTGGGAACCATGGCAGCACACAGTGCAGCAGCATACGGTCCCGGCCTGCTACCGGCGGCATGTAGGAGATGTATTCTAGATGGAAGGGGCACTCTGAGGAGAGGGATATTGGGTTCCATCTGTGTGCCCTCTTCCGATTCTTAGCCCCCGGTAAGCCGTCTATTAGAATGTACCTTGTCTGCTTCAGCGCAGCGTAGTGTGTTGACCGCCCTGTACCTTCCAGTGGAATGTGCTACTGGAAGGTTACATTGGCTATCTATGCTATGTGTTAACAATGTCTATATTGTTATTTTTGTATTAGAATTGAGCTTCACAAGGCCGGTGTCTACCCCAGCTGACCGAATGAGAAACATTAGGCGGCGTTCTCGAAGAAACAGGGAGGATATGTTTAATGACCTGCTGAAAGCAACACAAGAATCCGCAAGGGAGAATAGAGCCTGGAGAGAGGAATCCCAGCAGAGGAGGCAGAAACACAGGGACGAACTGATAAGCGTCATGAAGGAGCAAACAGAACTGCTAAAGAATATGATAGCTTTGCAGTCCCAGGCGATAAATGTCCGGGCTCCACTCCAGACAGTTCAGCCGTGTATGCCTCCCACACACCGCAGTCCCTCAAAGCATTTCTTTGAAGGCCACCCTCCACCCCGGTACAGGACAAC
>ML685842.1:3568627-3581930 GCA_007922175.1 Pelusios castaneus | reverse complement strand
CCCCCCCCCCCCCCCAAGCTACTTTTACGAGACCCGGAGCTACACCAACCTGTAACCCCACCCCCATCTTTCAGGTTTCAATAAAAACAGTAACAAATACTTTGAAGAATGCATTTATTTATACACATTACTGAAATGATCCTAAGGTGCACCTCATGCGTCATGGAACTTAACTAGGGAAGGGCATCATTGAAATGCTCCCTGAGTGCCTCCCTTATGCGAGCAGCTTCTCCTTGTGCCACCCTAATACTCCTAGTGGCTGGCTGCTCGAATGCTTCCTCGAGGCGCTGTGCCTCCGTAGCCCACGTAGGGGAAAACTTTTCTCCCCTACTTTCACAAATGTTATGGAGGACACAACATGACGCAATCACGGCAGGGATCTGGTCCTCCGCCAAGTCCAGCCTCCCATACAAACAGCGCCAGCGCCCTTTTAAACGGCCGAAGGCACACTCCACAGTCATTCTGCAGCGGCTCAATCGGTAATTGAACCGCTCCTTGCTGCGATCAAGGTTCCCAGTGTAGGGTTTCATGAGCCATGGCATCAGTGGGTATGCTGGGTCTCCGAGGATGACTATGGGCATCTCCACCTCCCCCACTGTTATTTTTTGATCAGGGAAAAAGGTGCCCCCTTGCAGCTTCCGGTACAGACCAGTGTTCCTGAAAATGCGGGCATCATGCACCTTTCCCGACCACCCAGCATTGATGTCCGTAAAACGCCCCTTGTGATCCACGAGTGCTTGCAGCACCATGGAGAAGTAGCCCTTCCTGTTTATGTACTCCGTCGCGAGATGGTCTGGAGCCAAAATAGGGATGTGTGTGCCGTCTATGGCTCCCCCGCAGTTAGGGAATCCCATGGCAGCAAAGCCGTCCACAATCTCTCGAACATTGCCCAATGTCACTGTCCTCCGCAGCAGGATGCGATTGATGGCTTGGCACACTTGTGAGAGGGCTAATCCGACGGTGCTCCTCCCGACTCCAAACTGGTTTGCAACGGACCGATAGCAGTCGGGAGTCGCCATCTTCCATACAGCAATCGCAACACGCTTCTCCACGGTTAGGGCTGACCTCATGTTGGTGTCTTTCCGTCGCAGGGCAGGGGCCAACTCTGAACACAGTTCCAGAAATGTTGCTTTCCGCATTCGAAAGTTCTGTACCCACTGCTCGTCATCCCACAGCTGCATAACAATGCGATCCCACCACTCAGTGCTCGTCTCTCGCGACCAGAAACGGCGTTGCACCGTGTGCAGATGATCGGTGAAGGAGCTGAGCAACGCGGTGCTGTTGCTCTGCATGGCATCGATCAGCCCCTGCTCCTCGGTGTCCTCATCTGACTCGGAGCTCATTGCGTACTGAGCAACAAGCCGAGATGTATTCAGAATGTTGAAGGCGACAATGGAGATCATAGCAGGATCCATGCTGTCGCTGTAGCGATTGATTGCAAGTGGTGCGTTGCGTCACTGCAATGTTGAAAATAGGCGCGAGTTGCTATTGGCAACGAGGAAGACGCTAGGGGAACACAAAGCACCATGGGAAACTGACACTTTACCCATGGCGCTTTGCGTTCCTTTCCTTCATCCCATGATTCATAGCGCCAACTTAGGGGAAAATGGAACGATGGGATAGGTGCCCAGAAGTCATTGCGCTCAACCGCGATAATGCGTGTAATTTTGTTGCGTTGCAGGGAGCAACGTGTGTACGCGTTGTCCCGCAATAAAGGTCACGTGAGTTTTGTAGCGCGATTGCCTTGTTGCGCTTTAATCTGATCGTGTGTACATAGCCTGAGACATGCTTTATATCAGGCCTCTGTGTGGGTGTTTGCTGGCTGCCAGAGAAGGATGCATCTTCTGGGATGAGGTGTCTTCATACTTTTCAAGGTAGTGATGTTGTACTTAGAAAATGAAGAACTAGCAGGATCTTATTCAGGGGGACAAGGCAATATGCCACATTTATTATGAGAAAAATACAATTATGTTAATAGCTAATATCTAGTGCCTACACACACACACATACACACAGATGTTCTGTTGTTGGTCATGTATAGTTACCAGTCCTGATTGTTGCTTCTGATCGTAGCTTGAGTTTGTGGCTGGTGTTCACAGCTCATGGCAGCTACCTGGCCAGGGAAACTGGGCATGAGAAAGAGCGGGGTCTCTGTTGGGCACACAGCTGTGCAACAACATTCTTGGATGCTGTGCAGAACATTACCTATGCAGTCTCACCCATCTTTTATCCATGGATCTTGCTGTGCCACACTGCCTCAGTGTACTGTATGACCATGAATCATCAGTTAATGGCAGATATGACTTTGATCTTGTTCTTGATGGGGCTTTTTGTCCCTTTCTTTCTCGGGTGGATTCTTTTGCTTTTGCAGGGTGTGATTGCATTGTTCTTCAGCCAGTAAGGTGGTGCCAGCAGTTTGTCATCAGGACAGGCTGGAGTTGGAGACTGATCCCATCACACACACCCTTCATTCACACGTCCAAACTAAGTTAAAAATACATATAAATGAAGTTTCAGCAACACTTAGGCTGGGCAATACAAAATGAAGAAAACAATTCAAAATGGAGTTTTGGTTACAATATGAAGTTACAACTGAATGAGTGAGCATGGTATTTTTATCAATGAATATTCCATTGTTTGAAGCAATTCTATGGTATGAATTCATCTTTAGCGCTACAGTGATTTATTAACGAGTGGGAGGGAGTCAGGGAAAGTCTCATCCTGCCCATTATAAACTCTCTCTTCTCAGTACTCCCACAGAATTTAGGGAGCCTGCTTTGTGACTGAAAAAATGAACGAGCCACTATTTGCACACACACTAGGCAGAAAATTGTGCAGATCGCACCCATTTTGTGCACATGACTAATCCATTTGATATGCCCAGCGAGTGTGTAATTGTGAGTATCTGTGAATGCATACATTTTTGCTGGCAGACTCATTATATCCATCCTCAAAACCGTAGAGCTGCCTGCTCAGTAACACCCTACCCAGATAATGTATTTCCAATCTCTCCCTATCACATTGCTCTCCTTTCATACACTAGGTATACTTATTTGCTGATAATATTGTGATGTGTTATTCACGTCAGTAAAAAGGTTAAATGCCTTCCCATGCCTTTCCTCCTTTAAGAATTTAACAAATAAATCACTGCTTTGGAATGCAGTTCACTAACGTTCACTGCTTTGGTAAATGGTCTGCTATAGTGCTAAACATAATGTGGATGTAGGGGTAGGTTAAATGCTACAGTGCAATGGTTTGAGTCAAGGGCAAAGTCACTGTCATTAGATTCCTTCTGGGATGCTAACTGGGTAGCAATGAACAGAAGTGAGAAGCACAGGAAACATGGGCCCTGATTCAGCAAAGTACTTAATCATATTCCTGCCTTTAAGCATCTGAGTAGCCCTTTTGAAATAAAAAAGACTGCCTACATGCTTAAAGTTATGTGCTTAAACACCTTGTTAAGCTGGGTCTTTGGCAGGAAGCAGGTGGGTGTTGTTGCTGAAGGGAGAATGTAAACTCTGAGCTGCATAGTCAGAAATAATGACGGGTTGAAGTACATTTTTCAGCACTGCTGCAGTCTTCGTTACACTGAGAGACACATTTTGCTGAAACAGTGGGATCCCATATGCGCCTAAAACTAAATAGTTGATCCCTAGTTGGGTTGAATCCAGGGTGCAGACAGGTTAGATGGCTGGTGAATTGATTACTATGAAGTCTTGCTTGCAAACAAGGGCAGCATTAACCAGTGTGCAGCTTTGCGGATGGTTGAGTTGCCTGTGGACCTTACAGCTCCACAGATCTCTCCCTCTCTGAAGTCACACATTATCCCATTTCTGCAAACTGCTGGGCACTCTCAGTTCCCATTGACTTCAGTGGTAGCTGAATAGCACTGAGCTCTCTTGCAGGATAGAGTCTTGTATCAGAAGGAAGCTACAGCGTAGGTATTATATAGCAAGCAAAAAATTTCTGAATACTGTCCATGGCCAGTGCTTGGTGCCAGCCTTGCAAATGGGGTAGAATAAGCAAGGCCTAGGTGAAAGGTAGAAAGTAAACTCAAAAAGAAACAATTTTCTCCTCAGAAGCTACAAATGAATGTTCCTGAGCAAGGAGAAACTTGCCCCCTTTCCCATTAGGGAACAGTTTTATTTAGGTTGGTGGGATCGCCATTTATTTTTAAAGGATTTTCTTTGCTCTCCAGATAAACTCCCATCATTCTTTCTGTGTGAGAAATAAAGGTAGAGGAACAGGGGTGGATAAATTCAGAACCCCTACAAACCTTTGTCCAGAGCTCAAGCTTAGCCAAACCATGTTTACAAAAATATGAGCCTAAATGTAGTTAGATCCAGTGTTTCAGTGCAGCCTATTAAAAAAATAGGAGCAAGTTGTGAAATTCAGATCCGAGTTCCTCTTTTGAACGTGCTCTGAAAGTCTGGATCCAGCGTATCAGTTCAGAACTAAGTTGTTTGCATTTTTGGGCGATCTCTGCACCCGCTGGTTCTGGCTAAGACCAGAAGTGCCAAAATACCAGCAGAGAGCCTATTCTGATGAAATCCTAAGCCCAGGACCACCCATTTAAGAGGATCATCTTGTTCTGATCCTTATCCAAAATGAACCTCCAGATCTTCTGAGCTTCCCCCCACTTCTAGCAAATAAATCACAGGCAAAGACCCAGGATGTTCAGAGGAATCACCCTAAACTGAGGAATCAATAGATGTTTCCTATCTTTTGAGTTGCCGCAAGGGGGCAGTTACAAATGCACTTTGAGTGTTATAGAGTATAAGGTGTTCTTGGCTGGTTGCAAGAAATAAAGTGTCTGTGAGCCCTGGCAAATGGGTCTGTTATTATAATAATGCATTTAAGTCACTAGACTTGCCTGTTTCCACTCAGCAGTGAGCAAGGAAAGATACACGGTGTGCTTACATAGCATTGAAACAACTGACAAGCCACAAGAATGGGAAATATGTGACTTCTTATCCAATTTAGGAACATAATTTGGATAATGACTTTCTGTGTATGGGATCCAGATCTCATCTTGTTCCCCACTTGATGGCTTCACAAGTATGACTTTATTCTCCTTATGGGGGTAGACAGAGAGAGATGACAGTTTCCAAGCAGAGGAGGAAATGACGCAGCCACCAAATGGATACAGCATGAGCAAGCTCCTGCCTCACCTTGCCCCATCAACGTACCTCAAATCTCACTGAAGGGATACTCCTGCAAGTCACTCATTTCCTTGTCCCTTTCATGCTTTGGTCTCTACAGAGACTTCCAGCAACAGGATCGATTAGTGGCTGCTGCAATGGAAAGCTCCTGATGCAGAGACTTGTCTGGTAGGATCAGGACTGAGACCTTCCAAGCTCAGTTCACCTAAGCTATACAACAGTCATCAGATGGCAGCAACTCTTGGCCACAGCTGACTGAGGCTGGATTTGAACTGGTGACCTAGCAACAACAATGAGAGGTTTCTTTACCCAAGAACAACCTGAAGTCCCACGCTGCACCTCAACCTTCCCCCTGTAGGCCTGGGCTTACGTGGTGCATTGCTATAGTTGTATTTAAAAAAATACATTGTAAATGGAAACCAGAAAATCAGCAACAAATCATCTGCTAGATTCTGCTGATACACACCTGAAGTCCCATTACAGTTAATGGGTTGTGCAGGGTGAGCGATTACCTGCTTCCCCATATGCACATGGACTGTGGCCTGATTCTTAATTGCTTCAAAGTGTTTTTCACCCTTTTTGCACAAGTGCAAATGACTATACAGAGTCTTATATAAACAAGAGTCTCTTTACATCATTCTGGCAGTGTAAAGAGATCTTAAAGTAGGAGTACATTATACCACCTCAAGGCCCCTTTACACTGCTGGAGTGGTGTAAAAGTGTAACTGAAAATTCAGGCCCCAGACTGCAAGGCAGTAGTGAATCTGGGTTTGATTCTAATCTCATTTTACCCTGACTACAGCAGTGTAATCCCATCAGCTCCAGTAGAGGTAGGCTGGATTTACACATGGGTAAGAGAGATCAGAATCCTGCCACGGTGCTTTTGACTGTGAAGAAGTTGACACTTTCCAAAACAATACAAGCTAGGAAGGAGAATGGGATTATTCCAACCATTAGTTTTAAAAGATAAGTGTAGGATACTGATTTATTTAAATCTGGGTGGAAGGAGCTATATAAATATTAGGCATCATGAAACAGGCTGTATCATTTGAGACCTGAAACAGTTTTTTACATTGTTTCCATTAAAGCTTTGCAGTTCACCTTTCAGCATTTTATGGTAGGTTTTAAATTCTAATGTGCAGAGAGAGGAGAGGGGCAAGTAACTGAAAGCACCTTGCACATGGTGAACTCTGGCTGCTGTTATACAGAGAATACTCTGTAGTAATTAGGTAGCCCTCTGGCCTACGAGGCTGTGAATATGATGTCATAAATACAGCTGGGCTTCTGGTGTGAGGCCCATGAGGGATCTTGCTGTGTTTGCTTGTTCTAGAGAGCAAAATAGCCTTAGGGTAGTAGAATCACCCTTTTAACTTGGTAACAGTTGTAAAACACTTGCTGATTTGGTCAGGGATATTCTGATTACGGTTATAGTGATCACTATGATCCAGAAAACCCAATCCCAGAAGGGACACAACACAAACATTCTGACTGTTCAGAACTCAAGCCTTGGGTGTAAGACTACAAGGTAAAACCCAGGTGTTGCAGGAAGCTGTGTTAGTAACCCTTCCCCCTGAATGAAGGACCCAGACGAGTGGTAGAAGAAACAGTGCTGTTAGTGGGACCTTTACTACCAGGATCACAACATCAAAGTTGAGGTTCTAGCCATGCTTCCAAGGCCCTGATTTCTTGGGGTCATTAAAGATCCCATGGTACTTTTGTCAGGAGCAGCATGTGTCCTGTTTTTATTCCACCTTGGACAATTTTCTCCTCATTAGTTTCAAGTGGATACAGGATTCGTCTTTTCTCTGATCTAAAGTTTTTTCTAAGAGCACCTTGTGCTGTCAAACAGCACCTATGCACCACCCCAGGAGAAGCTGTAAAACTAGACAAATACTTAGATAAGTTGTTGTATTTGATGAAAGATCTTTGCTTACACGCAGGGGTACACATACCCATGACTGAGAACCATTGGGTTAAAAGATATCTGGTTTGTAAAGCTCTTTGGAAGGCAGATAACTTCAGCAGGAGACTGTCTCCAACATCCTTCTCTTCATCCTATCGAATTGTCTGCTAACTTAGACTGCTCCAGCACTGAAAGCATAAACCCATCAGAAGGTGTTGATCTGCCCCACAAATATGATAGAGGCACTACCACTCTAACCCCATAACCACTGGCCATTTCCCCAGGCCTTTACAAGGCAGGAGTAAACCCTAACTCTCTGTGGGGTTGATTCTGCCATACAGTGTAAATCCTATTGAGATGCCCAGATAATGGAAACATCTTTCCCCGATCCCTCTACCCCTGCCAGTATGATAGGCCCAGTTATGCATTGCTTACCTGGTTATAAGTTCCTTTTCTGGAAGCTTTCATGACCTTTGCCACAAACCAATTTCTCTTTTCCTTTCTCCTAACCTTTTGTGCTTTCTCTCCCTATCCCCTGCACCTCTTCCCCCTTTCCCATTTCAGCCCTCTCCCCTATGTCATCTCCTCTGTCTCTAACCCTCTCTTCTCCTATTCTCTCTCTTCCCATCTCCACAGTACTGAAAGTCCAAACGAAGTACAGTTTTTGCAGTGCTCTAGCCAACTGGCATCTCCAAAGGGATCCCACTTTCCCATTCTGAGCCAGCCTCAGGGCAGCATCCTTAGTATCTGTATCATTCATCATACTTTTTCTCCTGACCATCTCAGGCCTGGGATGCAGGAGGTTGCATTCACTTGCTCAGCTCACAAAACATGGAGCACAGGCTGAGGAGTCAGGCAGCTCTGAGTCTTGTATTGTTGCAGAATGAGATCCCATGGGGCAGCCTCAATTACTCAGCACCATCTGCCAATATGCAAAGCCTTGTAGGACTTTCAGTAGCTGGAGGAGATTTCTCTCCATTGCCTGTTGTATTCCCCTTAAATTATGCATGTACCCCATCCCCTGCATCTCGGTTTCCAAATGCACAGACGGAGATGAGGCAGCCGGAGCAGCGACTACAGTGATATTGTCAACCTGCCTTTACAACTGCTTTAAAATGCATTGTACCTTTTGGGTCAGAATGGGCTTGTTTCCTAGGGTGCTCAAGTGGGAAACAGTGTATTCATCCTTCCCTCCTACTCTCTCCATGGGCACCCCATTCCCAAACTTAGAGGCCAGGCACCATCGCATTCTCCCTGCCAACACTCATAGCATCTGCATTCCAGGCAGCAGAGTGCTCCAGCAAGCACATTCCCTGTGTGGTCAGGGTGTTCCTGGGGTTCCACGGCTCTCCTGAGGACAAAACCTCCTGGAGTCCCCTCTTAATAGCCCTTTATCTGGGTCAGGAGTGGGCAAAGGAAAGAGAGTCTACAGGCCACAACCACCTGAATTCTCTTCTCCCCCACCCCTCCTTCTCCCTGAGGCTCCCGCTACTAGCACACTCCCTCCCTTCCCCTTATTTATTATGCACCATGCAGGGTCTCAAATGGCTGAGGAGGGAGTATCTGCTACTCAGCTTCATAGAATAATAGGGTTGGAAGGGACCTCACAAGGTCATCTAGTCCAACCCCCTGCTAAAAAGCAGGACCACTCCCACTAAATTATCCCAGCCAGGGTTTTGTCTAACCCTTTGTCTAACAGCTTCCTGGGTTCATCAATAATCTCCCTAGGGAGTCCAAGGGCCCTGGGAAGCTGAGTAGCAGATTCCATCTCCTCAGCTGCCCAGGAACCTGCATGGCACATAATAAATAAGTAAAAAGTTCTTATGGAAGCCCACTCGGACTTCAGCCATCCCTTTCTAGTGGGGGCATTGACTATTCTGCCGGGAATTGCTGTCAGTGGGCTTGCCATAGGCTCACCAAGGAAGCACCCATCTCAGAGTTAGGCCCCCTCAAGTTGTCATGATGCCACAGCATGCTTTCTGTCTTTATGTAACCTGATTAGATTTAGCCATGGAGACTGATCTCATGGGCAGCCTGACCAGCTATAGGGAACACTTCCCCCATCCTGCCTTTACTCCTGTGTCTCCCCACTGATGTGGAAACTATAGGAACAAAAACACTGTTCAGTCTCCATGGTCCATGCCATCCTCTGACAAATGTGATATTAATCCACTAGAACCTGGCCTTCAAGCTCATTTTTTCTAATTATAAGCTTGTACTGAAACAGTGGCTGGAGGCACCCTAGTGCCAGATGTTGTACTAACACCTAATGAGAGACAGTCTCTGACCCAAAGAGCTCACAGCCCGACTCCACAAGACTGCTAAAGGGTAGATGAGAAAACAGAAGCAGGAAGTGATTCAGCCAAGGTCACACAGGAGCAGCACAGAAGAACATAGTATTCCTGACTCCTGGGCCAGTCCAATGCCCTACCCACTATACCATGGTGCCTCTTAACCATATAAGCCAACACACCCAAGAAAGGGGAATTTTCAGGTGCTGTTGACCTGACCTGGATCTGAAGCAGTAACCAAGTCCATAGCTATCCTGCAGCTGGGATGAGCCTCCCTACACGGGTAGACAGACTCACATAGCACAGCTTGCACTACCGTACTAAAAATAGCAGTGTGGACATTGCAGCGTAGTCTCTCAGCCGTCTGAGTCCAAGTTTGGCTGGCTAGCCTGAGTCTCTGCCAGTGCTGCACTGTCCACACTGCTATTTTTGGCATGCTAGCTCAAGTCTGCTAGCACAACTCTACCTGGGTTGGGTGGCTCACTGTCCACTGCAGTATATCAATACTCCAAGAGAGGAAGAGTCTCTAAGCTAGTCTTCACTGACAGCTATGCCGTCAGATCAACCTTCCCGATCAACTGATCGGGTCTGTGAAGCTCCACTCAATCGATCAGGAAGTTAAGACCACCCTGGCAACTAGAGTAGCACTGAATTGAAAGGCGTCACCTCCCTTCAACTCAGTGCTGTGGACGTGCTGGGCATAGGACAATTGAACTGAGATATGCAATTTATTTTAAATAACTTGCGTATCTTTGTTTGACTGCAGCCAAAAATGGCAGGCAGTGTAGACCTGCCCTGTGTCTCATCTTTAATCCTCAGAGCCATCCACTCTTCCACATCTTCTTCCCTTCCTTTCCCTCCTGTTCTTTTTCTTTTTGTCAAAATCAGGGCCTGGTGTGGAGCACTGGAGCCCAAGTCCCAGGCAGATTACTTACACCAATAATGAAGAGCGCAACTTTACGAGGACAGCGAGTTTGCTAAACTCATTAATTTTACTCTTAATAGGAAATTAATGTGCAGAAAGGCAATCCCGGGCCAGCAGTAAGTGCTTTTGGGGTTTAAAACACTAAGTAGAAAAGTTAAAAGTCATTTCCAGCCATTGCTTGCTTCCTTCTCTTTCACTCTCTCTTGCTTGCTCTCTTATTTTTGCTTCACTAGAATTGATTTTTTTGCCTATGCCTTTTCTTCATTACGAGTCATTATATTTCATCGTTACAAGGCTTCGGTCATATTTCATTGCTTTCTCATTAGGTTTTTATAATTCTCTCTCCCAATATTAACATACAAAGGCAGAGCCAGAGAGGAGAATTCAACAGGTTCAGGACTCTATTAATGCCATGGCTCATGCCGGAGTTAATTAGTAGCCATATTTCCAGCCACTTTTGACCTTTACGCAGACAGCAGCAATCTGTTTTCCCACTTCCTCCTCTTGATTGCATGGCCTCCTTCCAGTGTAACTCTTCAGGAGAATATCCCATGAAATGAAGGTTAATACCTTGTGAAAATGTAAATACATTTCATGCCATCTTAGGACTTTGAATAACTTTTTCTCCAATGGGACATCAGAACTTGGGTACTGGCAGAGTGGTTACTGAATAATGAGACATGGAAGGAGCTTTGATCTATACCAAAGCTTCATCAGCGTTATATGGCACAGTGGTTTTCTGCCTCCCCCCTACCCCCGGTGGTTGGCAAATGGAGTCTATTTTTACTGCAATCAGAAAGGATTTTCAAGTTAGGTTTGCTGCAGTTGCAATGCTGCACTCCTGGGAGGGTCACCTGGCCAGAGTCCACGAGCTCTGGAGTAAATCCAGGAGCCACTACTGCCTGAGATAAAACACTCCCCTTTTAGTCAAGAGTATAGCAGGCTCATCAATTTCTGTGTGTGGACAGCCACCACTAAAGAGGAGCAGAGAGCCATGCTGAGTGGGAATGGGTTACACTGGTACATGCAGCAGAGCACATTCTTCTGAAGTCATTAATTATTTTGGGTGCCCAAGTTTCTGAGGTGCCTGAAAGAAGACACCTAAAGGGGACTAATTCCTCTAACTTGTTCCAAGCCCACTGCTGGGGCAAAATGGAGGAGAACCCCAAGAAACTATAGTCTCCCCTCTGCACTGGTGTCAAGAAGAGACACCAGGATGTTGCAGCCACTTCTGAGAGAGAAATGAAAGAAGGGTGAGTCTGAGTCCCAGACCCACTTCATCCTCATCGTACTCCTAACTGGGGGTTCTCAGAGCAAGAGAAATGATTGTTCAAGTTAACTGCTCCCTGGGGCCTGGAAGAGGGGAAATGGTGGAGACTTCACCTTCTTTCAGGAATTCCCTAGTAACAGTCCCTTTCTGCTCTCATAGTCCCCTAAAACCCTGCATCCTTCTAGGCCCTTGCAGAGAAAATGTGAAGAAATATAGATGTGTTTCCTTCCAGGAGCCTCCCCTATCCTGTTGGCACTTAAAATATCCTCACCCACCCCTTGAAGACTGACTCAGTTCCCCCTTCCTGACCCAGCCCTTGTCCATTCCCATTAGTTTAAGTGAATAATTACAGTGCATGCTACTGCTGATTCTCAGGCAGAGAGGAGAGATGCTTGTTGCTTTCTTGAAATTTATTTTAAAATGCTAAACTCTGCTCTTTGTCACAGAGGATTTATCCCCACTATATTTTATAGCTCCCTTTGGAGAGCTCCCACACTCCCCTATTCCTCCCAACCCGAACCACTATCTTTGGCTGGCAAGCACTCTGGGGAAGTTTCATCTCTAATTGGCTGCGAAGATCAAAGTCTCATCCAAATCTCAGACAGACGGCGACTGGTTATATTCCATCATTAGGAGCCGTCTGTCTTCGCTACTAGCAGGTTGGCATCCAGCACAGAGTGATTCCCAACGCCCGTTCCTAAGGAGGGACTAAGTATCTGATTCTGTGGGCTGCCAGCAAGCCCCATCTCCCGCTCTGGATGCTCACTGTCCCAGGAACTGCTCAGCATCTGGCAGCATCAGACCCTGCTCCATTGGCCTGCAGTATGGTGCAGACAGGCATTGCTGTACATCAGCTTCTTTTTATTTCTGTGCAGAACTGTTGGGTCACCCACCCAGAGATGAGTAACAGTCACAGATCCCGTGATCCACTGAATGCAGAGACAGATCCCTACACACACACCACCCACACTCTGGGTGGGGCAAGTGACCCCTCCTACTAAAGGAGTAAAAAGGAGGTAAGGCCGCAGCCCATGTTCTTCTCCCCAGGCTTGCCAGGTCATCTGGTAATGGAGGGAATAAGCTCTGCAGGCTTCTAAATGGGTAGCACACCATCTGCATTCCGTGAGGCCTCCAGGAGCTCCTGAACACCCCTGAAGCATAGTGCTGCTTGCACTGCCCCCAGCACATGTCTATGTCTATAAGGTACAACCCATCTTGTAGGCTTAAACTGCCTCCTTGTGAGTGCTCTGTAGCAATGAGGGTTGGGACTGAATGAGCATAATACCAAACAGGAGCATAAGAGGTGCCCTACTAGATCAGACCAACGGTCCCATATCATCCTGTACCCTGTATCTGCCAATGGTCAGTGACAGGCACTCAGGGGAAGCAATAAGAATCCCGATAATGCACGATTATCAGATCACCTGTTGACCCACAGGGGAGTCTCCTTTATCATAGTGGTTGGCATATGTCCTAATGCAGGAGGATTTATCCCCTAATTAATTTTTATCTTCTAAGCTAACTGTGTATGTTCTCATTATTCATGTCAATCCTGTTTTGCAATACTCTTGTCTTCGGTGATATCTTGCGACAGTGAGTTCCACAGGTAAATCATGCATTTAAAAATAAATAATTTATGTATAGTCATTTTATATGTGTTGTCTTTCCAGTTTCCCCCAATGTCACCTTGCTTAAGTGTTGTGATTAGATAGATAGATAGATAGATAGATAGATAGATAGATAGATAGATAG
>ML685842.1:3431112-3559354 GCA_007922175.1 Pelusios castaneus | reverse complement strand
GATGGCGAGGCTGAGGGCGAAGTGAGGGCAAGGGCGAAGGCGAGGGCGAGTGCGAAGTTTAGTGCAAAGGCGAAGTTGAGGGCGAAGGCAAATGCGAGGGCGAAGGCGAGGCTGAGGGCTATGGCGAAGGCGAAGGCGTGGGCGAAGGCGAGTGTGAAGGCGAGGGCGAAGGCGAGGTTGAGGGTGAAGGCTAGGTTGAGGGCAAAGGCGGGAGCGAGGGCGAGGTTGAGTGCGAAGATGAGGGCGAAGGCGAGGTTGAGGGCGAAGGCGAGGTTGAGGGCGAAGGCGAAGCCAAAGACAAGGGTGAAGGCGAGGCTGAGGGTGAAGGCGAGGTTGAGTGCGAAGGTGAGGCTGAAGATGAGGGTGAAGGTGAGGCTGAGGGCGAAGCTGAGGGCGATGGCCAGGATGAGGGCGATGGCGAGGGCAAAGGCGAGGCTGAGGGCGAAGCTGAGGGCAAAGGCCATGTTGAGGGCGAAGGCGAGGGCGAAGGCGAGGTTGAGGGTGAAGGTGAAGGCGAGGGTGAAGGCAAAGGCAATGTTGAGGGCGAAGGTGAGGGTGAAGGCAAGGCTGAGGGTGAAGTTGAGGGCGAAGGCGAGGTTGAGGGTGTAGGCGAGGGCGAGGGTGAGGGCGAGGGTAAGGGCGAAGGCGAGGTTGAGGGCAAAGGCGGGAGCGAGGGCGAGGTTGAGTGCGAAGACGAGGGCGAAGGCGAGGTTGAGGGCGAAAACGAGGTTGAGGGTGAAGGCGAAGCCGAGGCTGAGGGCGAAGGCCAGGTTGAGGGCAAAGGCGAGGGCGAAGGCGAGGCTGAGGGCGAAGCTGAGGGCGAAGGCCAGGTTGAGGGCGAAGGCGAGGTTGAGGGTGAAGGCGTCGTTGAGGGCCAAGGCCAAGGCGACGGTGAAGGCAAGGGCAACTTTGAGGGCGAGGGCGAAGGCGAGGCTGAGGGCGAAGTTGAGGGTGAAGGCGAGGTTGAGGGTGAGGGCGAAGGTGAGGCTGAGGGGTAGGGGTGCCAAAATCACAGTTCATCTAGGGCTATGTACACACTACCATTTTTAACGCGCAATAATCCTCTTCCGCATTAATTCTCCCGTGGCTGTTGTTGCGCGAGATCGCGTACACACTATGCTTGCTCTAACGGAACAAAGCCCCCCCCCTTCTGAGCGCAGTCCTCCAGGAAAGCGAAGGGGATTGTGGGTACGTATCCCAGAGTCCCCAGTATCATCTCCCGTGGTGCATTCCGCTACTGACGCTACCCAGCGGTTGCCAATAGCAACGAGCGCGAATTTCAAATTGAAGCAACCTTCTTCTCGGCACTGCCTTTTCAGAATCGACATGGATTCAGCTGTGATCTTGAATGCTGCCTTCAGCATTGTGAACACAGCCCAGATTCTGTTGCGGTTTGCCTTTGGCTATGATTCGGAGCATGACACGGATGACTCGGTCTCGGATGATGACAGCATTGAAAACCAAACGGACATTCTGATCAGTTTCGCGGACCAGCAACACAGCCTGAACCGCCGTGTTTGGTCCCGGCAGACGAGCACAGACTGGTGGGAACGAATCGTCCTTCAGCTGTGGGATGATGATCAGTGGCAACAGAACTTTAGAATGCGGAAAGCCACATTTATGGAGCTATGCCAGGAGCTTGCCCCTGCCCTTCGATGCAAGGACACGAGGATGAGACCCGCCATGACCGTGGAGAAGCGTGTGGCTATCGCACTTTGGAAACTGGCGACTCCAGACTGCTACCGCTCGGTCGCAAACCAGTTTGGGGTTGGACGCTCGACCGTTGGAGTGGCACTGTCACAAGTATGCAGAGCCATCAACCGTCTTCTGCTCGGGAGGATGGTGACCCCGGGAAACGTGAGGGAGATCATCGCAGGATTTAATGAGTTGGGCTTCCCGAACTGTGGGGGTGCAATAGATGGGACTCACATCCCTATTCTCGCTCCCGACCACCTTGCCTCTGAATACATCAACAGGAAAGGATACTTTTCGATGGTTCTACAGGCACTGGTGGACCACCGTGGTCGCTTTATGGACATTAATGCTGGCTGGTCTGGAAAGGTGCACGATGCACGCATCTTTAGAAACTCTGGACTATTCAGAAGGCTACATGCTGGCACATTTTTTCCAGACGAGAAAATAATTGTGGGCGGTGTAGAGATGCCAGTGGTGATACTTGGGGACCCCGCCTACCCACTGATGCCATGGCTCATGAAGCCGTACACCGGGAAGTTGGATCCTGACAAGGAGCGTTTCAATTACCAGTTAAGTAGATGCAGAATGGTTGTGGAGTGTGCCTTTGGCCGTTTAAAAGCGCGCTGGAGAGCGCTGTATGGCAGGCTAGATCTCCACGAGGACAGGATCCCATTAGTTATTTCGGCTTGCTGTGTTCTTCACAATATATGTGAAAGCCGGGGGGAGAGATTCAGGAACTCTTGGACCACTGAGGCACAACGTCTGGAAAATGCCTACCAGCAACCAGACACGAGGGGTATCCGGGGGGCGCAGCTAAGGGCAGTTCGCATAAGGGATGCGTTAAAAACCCATTTTAGTACTGTTGGTTAAAATTGTACCTTTGAATATAGTTACTAACCATTTCCTATATGTTTCAACTGTTAAAAATTAAGCTTTAGAAATTTTGTGTTTTTCCCCTGTAAACATTCATTGAATCAAAAACCGTTAATGTTAATAATGAAACAAATAAAGAAAGTCTGATTAAGTTTAACAAGGATTCAACTTTATTTAATTAACATTGATCAAAACTCGGGTTTGAGGGGAGTAGGGACTAAAGGTGGGTGTAGGTGCGGGACTCAACTACATATGTTGGGGGAGGGGTTCTGTTAGGGTTACACCATGGATGTCCATGGTGGTCTAAAAACTGTCTGGGGGGGGGAATGTGGCGTGGATGCACTGAAAGGCATATGAGGCTGATGATGGGGGGTGCGAGCCTGTAGCAGACCGACCATGGTCTTGAGGAGGTTGGTCTGCTCCTGCATGATGCCTATCAGGGCATCCTTCTGCTGCTCTCTCCTCGCACTGCTCTGTCTCCTGTCCTGCCTGCACTGCCTCCTCCATTGCCTTGTCTCCCTCGCAGAAGCCTCATGGAACTGCATGAGCTCCTGGAAGACGTCTTCCTTGCTCCTGCGAGGCCTCCGCCTTATCCTCCTCAGACGCTCAGCTGCAGCTGTAGACTGTCCACCGAAGGTCATTCCTGTTCAGATATGAAAAATGTAGAATGCCGCTATTGTTCTCGCCACGGTCAGGAGCAAATGATGTTGTTCTCCCCACACATTCCTTCAATACACAAGAGGGGACCTATGGGGGGGCGGTAACAGATTTCCCAAAGCTTGGTACGGGTTGCAGAGCTAGTACAACGGAGAGTTGACTATTGCCACACCAAGTTCTGATCCCGTGCCCGAGATGGCTGAAATAGAGGCAGATCTCACACTGCTTAGAGTGCCTCTGCAAGCGAGAATGCATCTCCTTCATGTTGCCGACTTCAAGCCGGGACCTTACGCTGCAGGACTGTGCGCAGCAATGTTGCCCGCAGGAGTGCTTGCGAGTCTGAAAGGAAGAGTGTCCCTGAATGGTGGAGTGCAAAGGAATGCTCTACCATGTAATCTCAAGAGAAGACTCTGGAAATATTTGGATGACGCGTTCAGTGAGTTGAAAGGGAACGACTACTTGGAAATCGAGGCATACATCGATGACCTTTTTAAGTAATGCTAGTAACACCTTTACAGTTCTGTAAGGAACAGAACTGAGGACACCGAAAACAAAAACCCCTTGCAAAAAAACCATGTCTACGCTGAGCTGTAGCACCTAGAATAGAGGACATTGCGAACGGGACTTACCAGAGCTGCCTTCTGATGATTCCTGGGTAGGCGTGGAGAAGGAATCAGTGGAGCTTGTTTCTGGCTGGGTGGAAAATAACTCCTGGCTCCCCGGGTCAGTGGCTCCGTTCTCTCCGTCCTCGTAGTCTTCTTCTTCTGATTCCTCGTCCACAATTGCCTCGTCGCCTTCTGCTGCCTTCTCTGTTTGGGGTGCAGTCTCCGAGGTGTCTACCGTGCAGTTCGGGGTGGTTGTGGGATCGCCGCCCAGGATCGCCTCCAGCTCCTTATAGTACTTGCACGTTGCTGGCGTGGAGCCAGAGCGCCGGTTAGCCTCTCTGGCTCTGTGAAATGTTATCCGCAGCTCCTTCACCTTTGCCCGGCACTGCAGGGTGTCTCGCTCGTACCCCTTTTCGGTCATGGCTTTGGATATTTGACCGAAAATGTCAAAATTCCTCCGGCTGCCACGTAACTGTGACTGCACGGCGGACTCTCCCCAGATGCCGATCAAGTCCATCACCTCTGCTGCTGTCCAGGCTGGAGCTCGTTTGCTGCGGCGCGACGACATTGCGAGCGAAGCACACAGAGGCAGCAGCACCGAACAGCGAGGCAGAAGGGAGAGTGGTGAATTCAAAAATTCGCGGGACAGAAGAGGAGGTCGGGAAAAATGACGTCACGACGATAGAGTACAGGCGGAAGTGCAGAAGGGATGGAATTTGAATTGTGGGCCATTTCCGTTATATTCACATTGCGCGATAAGCGTACACACACTGGCCATCGCGCAACAACTATTCCGCGTTAGCAGCAACCACGCTCGTTTAGGTGGTTTACATTTTGCGCAAAAAGAAGGGACTTAACGCGGAATAACTGTAAGTTGTGTGTGTACGCTCTGTTTGTTATTGCGCATTAAAGGGCTTTATCGCGCAATAACTTTGTAGTGTGTACAAGGCCTTAGTTTTTAAAAAGTGTCACAGGACTCCTTGTTTGTTTCAAAACAGATGAGGGTTTCACCATTTTGTTGCATTACTTTAAACCTAACTATTCCTATCTATCTTCTGTGACATGTTTTTGGAAATTTTTTTGCTAGGCTTGCACAGATCCTGCAGTAAACAGGACACAAATTGTAACTAGTTTATCTTATTTTGACCATAGTGTTTCAAAAGTCAGCAAAATTTTAGAGACATCCTGCATCAGCTATAGCTTGGTACAGAGGATATGTTAGCTAACCATCAATAAAATTATTTTTCTTATCTTTTTCTATGGAATGTCTCTATACCTAGCACGGAGACTGCAATACTGTACATCTCCCCTTGGCTAAACAGCTTTACCTAAGTAAAAAGCAGTCTGGATGCCCCTAACATGAATAAAATGTAGAGTTCTGTAAAAATATACATGATATTATATATAATATTGTATATGATATCAGCTAACACTAAACCTTACAGACATTATCTCATCTGGCTCCATAAAGATCTGCAAGACAGAAGATCTGCTATAGCCTGGCATAGCAGAATACCTGAAGACTGGCAGATTATTTCTCAAGCCTGGTATTTTTCCTGCAGTACACAGGGTAAGAATCATGCAAAGGTTACAGCACCTAACTATAGTACAGTTTTAGAGTTATATAGATCAACATTAATATAAAGTATTCTAATGATAATGGACTATACTTATTACCTATAAGTTACTTTCTTTTTGGGGTTACATACCATCTCCTTTTTTAATGACACTTACAGCAAGGACAACAAATAAATCACATGATTTGATTAATACATTTTACTTGTGAGCTGAATTCAATTTATTTTCTGCTGGTTACCAATGATGCAGTTTACCTTCTGGGTTAATAATTCTGTTTGTGAGAGGTTTTTTCCCCCAAATATTTTGTTTACAAGAATCAGCTCCACAAGCCTTGATAAAGTCCATTCATTACCTGGTAACTGCCACTACAACATTTACCAATGTGAAAACTGTGTTACCGGCATTTATGCCATTTTGTTTCTGCCCAGGTTGCAGAGAACTATGGGGCTTTGGCTTAATTTGGCCAACACAAGGTACCACAGGAATCCACTGGTTCTTAAAAATGATCTCCTAGAGAACCTTTTTCATGTACTTATGTCTGTGTATCAGTTGGTAGATCTGCTTTTTTGAGCAGTAGATACCAGGTTTCATCCTCACACTGCAAAACATAGCTTCCCTCTTAAGATGTATTTAATAAAATATGCAGCAAAATCTCACTCTGAAATTTTGACTTCTGTGGATTCCTGTAACTTCATTTCCAGTTTCCGACTGTGATTTGAAGCTGGATGCCCCCAGTCCGGAAACATTAAATTAAAAGTAGTGTCCCTGCAGATCATCCTTTGAGGCTACTGGAGCAGGTCAGCAATCTGCCCTCATGAATGAGATTATGGGGAGCCTAGCTCCCTAAAAAAAAACAAAGAGGATAAGAAGTCAGAAAGGCTTTCCCTTTCTCGGTTCTGTTCTGCCCCCTCCAAGAGGACCTGGGGGGTGGGAGAAAACAGATAACCCAACACTCTGCTGGAAAAAGGGGTTTTCTAGTACCTGATAAGGAAAAGTATAGAGGCCTCTGGTCAAGCCCTATTTCCAGATTCAAAGTTCAATCCTGTGAGCCATCCATGTGCAGAGAGCTTGCAGGTTCAGACTCCTGCTATGGTCCCCCAGCAGTAATGGTACAGGCCAGCCATGGTAGAGGTCCCCAGTTCTGTCACACATTACTTCTCTACAGAATTGGGGAGGCTGTGTGGTATGGGTTATTTATTTCTTTTTAATTTTAAACACCTTCCCTGTAGTGAAAGCTTCCATTTGCCAGCCAGCAATGCAAGAGCCTCCAGAGGGGAGGCTGCTGGAAAAAAGGTCAGAGGACATCTGTTCAACACACACTGCCACATATCACCTGCTGGCTGAGGCCATTCTATCTGCTGATGAGAGAGGAGCCCTCCTCTACAGCCACTCACCAGCCTTCAGGTGTCAGTTGAAAGACAACAGCAGTGAATGCGACAGCATGTAATTAAGTGGCAATGGATGCCCAGGTGAGCCCAACAGAGGGGGATGAACATGAGATGATGCTGGCAGGAAGCTTGTCACCTCCCCTCTGAACAGATGGTACCAGATTTGTCCATTTTTTAACCTTTTAAATAATGAATTTGCAATCTGGTTAAAATGGCCCCAGCTGGAGTCTATATCCTTAATTGTTTCTAGGGCTCAGTGCAAGTTTCTGTTATAAACCTAGCGGTAATTGGGGCCACAGTGTTGAATTGGTGTACCTTTCATCAAATCCTGCAATTCCCTTTGTGCATGGCCAAAGGATCCTTCAGGAAAGGCATGGAGGGGGTGGGGGAGCATGACCATCCAGAACCTCTCAATTCAGGATTGATCCAACTATACTCATTCCAGGTACTATCCCAGCTGTCTGCATCCCCCAATATCCGCCTTGCAAATGAAGTTGGGGGATACTCAGGACACTGTCAGAACAGTAAAATAAAGCGTCTGACAAAGTGGGATTTTCTGCCATGAGAGCTCATGCGATAAATAAGTTTGTTAGTCTTTAAAAGTGCTGCAGGACTCCTTGTTTATTTTGCTGACCTAGATTAACACAGCTACCCCTTTGGAACTTGTCAGAAAAGTATTACTAAAAATAAGGACAAACAACCCCACCATGGGATGAGGTGAGAGGTTGGCCACTTGCTCACAAACTGCACAACTAGAAATGGAATAACAGAGTTTCACCCCATGTAGCAAAGCGGAGTGGCTACCCTCGAACTTCGAGGCTGACAGAGGGCTGAACTCCCCCTACTGGCGCAAGCAGGCTACTACAGAGCCCCAGGCCTGGAAGCAGAGGGGCGGAGCCGGAGGGGGGGGGTGGGCGAGGAAGTATAAAAAGCAGGCCTGAAACCTCAGTTTGGGAAGCTCTCAAGGAGAAGGTTGCTGTGCCCAGTAGGCTGCCTGGGTCAACCCAAGCAGAGGACCATTCCTTCCCCAGACTGCAGTTTCCCCCTTGTGTTGGGGACACTGCTGCTAGATCCTACAAGAGAGACAGATAGAGAGTCCCCAGAAGTACCCCAAGGAGAGGACCTAGAGGAGCTACCCTCTGTGGATGGGCCTGAGGACCTGGATGAGCTCCCACTGGCTGAGGAGATCTGTGAGCTGTCAGATCTGCTTCCTGCTGATAGTGAGGGTCTGCAGAGCCTTCCCTGTGCAGAATACCCTGGTGTCCTGGAGGATGAACCCTGATTGCAGGTATCTGGACCTGAGGAGGAAGGAAGGAACCCAAGGATAGCAGGCTGTTGCTAGGCTGGAATTGGGGCCTCTGAGTCAGTGTGGGGGCAGAACCCCTCTGAGCCAGTGACACTCCTCAGTCACTGAGAGGGCTGTGGGCTGGGATGCAGTGGTGCTGGGTGGGCCTGCATCCCCCTCCCTTGCCCCTAACCACCCAGAGTTTGGCTATTGCTTTTACCCCCGAGTAAACCCATGAGGGGTATTCCCTTCCCCCTTGTAATCCAGGCCTGCAATGCTATGCAAGGCTAGAGACGGTTCCTGTTTCCAGCCTGCCTCACCTGGAGGCCAGGGCTAAAGATGCTTTTAGGTGGGCCACCAGGCCACCCTGGGAAGTGCCTGGAGGTGTGTGCCTACACCCCATTAAAAGTGGGATTAGATATACCTCCTGCTAGTGGGAGTAATCTGGCCTGAGGCATACCTTGGAGGACATTCCTCTGCTGGTGTATCTAACAATAGGCGAACACTACCATCACCCACCAAGGGGATATCCTGAAAACAGCCTTGTGGAGCATAATCATGTTCAGCTGACCCTGCAAGATTCCATGAGTGCTGGTGAACATCAAGATGAGAAGAGGAGGTGTCTAGAGTGATACAATAAAATTAAATAAAGCAAAAGGAGATTTATATTGATAGTCAGGAACTATATCCTGTTAAACTGCAGAATAATTCCAAGAGAGTGCTGGGATGTGGTGGAAGACGTTTAAAACCAAATTAGAGAAAGCACTGGAGAACAATCCTGCACCCAGGCCTGATCAATCTTTTCTATCTCTAAAGATCAAGAGTCTGTAATAGCACAGATCTCTTCGGATCTCCCCTATAGCATGTTCATGTTTCCTTAGGTTATAGATGCTTGATAATCCACTCACTGCTACTTACTAGTTCTAACTGCGGGGCTATGTCTACACTTACAAAAGTTAGTTCAAATTAGTTAATTTGAACTAATTTTAGTTAGTTTGAATTAATTTAATTTGCACTTGCATGGGCCCACTAGAATGCTAGTTCAAACTCAGCAAATGCCATGCATGGCACTTGCTTAGTTCGAATTAGTCAGTTGCATTAAGGTCAAGGTACCGGTTAGTTCGAACTAAGCAGTTAGTTTGAACTAATATGGCCACAGTGACTTAATTTGAACTAACTAGTTTGAATTAAGGGTTAGCTCACAGTAAAACAAGGTTTTACTAATTTGAACTAACTTTTCCTTAATTTGACTTAAGGACCTGCTTAAGTTGAATTAAGGAAACTCAAGTGTAGACACACAGTAAATTAAGTCGACTTAAGCCTGCTTAAATCAACTTAATTTACAAGTGTAGATGCACCCCTGGATGTGTTGGATAACCTGCAAACAGCTCCTCATATAGTCTGACCTGACACTGTTCCACAAGACAGATCAGTTCTGTTCTTCTGTCATAGATATGGAACATATGACTACACTAGAGTTTTCAGTTAGAGATGACTGACTGACTGCCATTTAACTTGAGTTGGCTCACTCATTTGTACATGGTAGTCTGACTACTCCACAAACATCTGTACTAGGACATAAACATTTGATGATCTTAGGTTTCAGCAAACCAAAAATATTTGCATCCTGAAATAAATATTTGTGGGGTGTCCAAACTAGTTAGTTCACTGGCAATCAATTAACTCAAGTTAAACTCTGCTATAGACATATCCTGAAATGTCACTTACTACCCCAAGGATCCATGAAGAGAGGAGACTATCTAAATGTACAGAGCAGCAAGCAGCCAGGGCTCTTAGCATCTGTTCCAGTGTCTGACTGTGTCAGCAGCAATTGGAGCCAAAGGCTGTGCAATACAAAAAAAAACATTTCAGCAAACAGAAGTCTTATCCTAACAGTCATTTTTCACCTTTGATGCATACATTTATCAAACAGTCTCTGAAATAAAGTTCACACTCACTTATATCCCATCATGAAAATGCAGTGTGATGCTGAAATGAAAGCAATTAATTGAGGTCTTTTACTGAGACTGGCATTAGTTTCTCTCATGCATCATTGAATTAATTATTTAATGACATATAAAACCTAGTGATTCAAAAGATCTGGGACTGTGTTAGAACCATGTCACCAAGCTGTCTTTGATTTATCTCTGCTCAGAGAAAAGTCACTTTAACTTTCTCATAGTTTTCTCTTTGCTATGCTGTTTTGGCAGCCATCAAAAAAGGTGTGATGTGAAATGTTTATTCACAGACAGATCCCAGAAATTGAATGAAAAAGAACATGTGTTCGTTATTTCCCTGTTTAAACTCTACAGACCTTTTCCTATCACTCTCTCTCTTATTAATGTTTGATCCACTGTTTAACTTCATGAGAATATTTCTCAGTAAGGAAATATAGCAAATTAATTAATTTGTATAAAGCCTGAGCATTTTGTTAACACTTTCGATTTACTCTTATGCAAGAATTGCAAAGTACTTTATAAAGATTTGATTGTGAGGCCTTGTTCTTCCTCACCCCAGATAAAGAGTACAAATCTTACATAGACCATAGCAGTATTCCCTGTTCTGAGGGAGTCCTGGTGAGACCCAATCTTGCATTGTGCTGAATACTCAATCCATTACTGAATGCAATGAGAGTTGAAAGCAGCTACCACCTCCTGGTAATGGGCAACCAGGCTATGTCTACACTTGCAAAGTTAAGTCGACTTAACAGAGTGGCAGTTCTTTAAGTTGACCTTGTTAAGTCAATTTAACGGCTTTAAGCCGACTTAATATGGTCAACTTGGTGCTAATCCTTGTCCACACTGACTTTAAGTTGATTTAAGAAGTCGACTTAAGGCTTAAGTTGACCTCAGTAGTGGTGGTGTTATTAAGTCGACTTAAGCAAGTGCTTAAGTTGACTTAATAAAAGCCCAGTGTGGATGTGGCTTCGTTTAGGTCAATTTAAGGAGGCTTAAGTTGACCTAACTTGCAAGTGTAGATGTACCCCCCAGAATCTTGCTTCTTACCACAGCTAGGTTGAAATTTGTTTTACAAACTGTCTCAAAGATCATTTATGTCACGTCTTCCTAGTTATTTCACACTCCTGATATTCTTTTTTGTGACTGGCCAGCCCACAGAGAGGACCATTTCTTTTAGTTCAAGTGGTAAAGACTGCTTCTGAAGTGGAAGGACTAGGGTTCTAGATCCAGGTCAGTACTGGATGTGTGACACACAGTAACTGCTTGATGTCTGTAGTACTTGGATTCATTACAACACCTCTGCATTTTCATTCCCAAAGCTGTCGAGCCAGTAATTCATTCATTGCCACTGCCCCAAATACAAGAAGGTTCCTCGCCAGTAGCTTTCTTCAAATAAGGAATGCAAACATGACTGTTTTCTTAGAATCTGCAGTAATTGTCTTCCTTATGATCTTGGGTGCTTCTTAATTTGCAGCCATCACATGCAAGCATTTGTGTGACCCTTTCCACTTCACAGAGAGAAGCGGCTATTTCTTAAAGCCCTTGTTCACAAGATAGAAACAATTGTTCTTTACCCTAGGCTGTCTTTTCCAATGTGTTGACTACTTTGCACATTCATTGGCAATTAGTTAATTCAAAATAGAAAAAGAAAAGTGCAGCTTGGGATCTTTGGACCTATCTGTTTGATTGAAACAACGGACTGAGGAAAGTTGCTTGGAAAAAACTCAGCCACCATCCAGCTCTGCAGCTCTTCCTATGTCTGCCTCTCCCAGGGTGTGTCTACATTTACAAGTTAGGTCGACTTAATACCTCGTTTTAGGTTGACTTAACGCTTATTAGGTTGATTTAAGCCAGGGTGGATGGGGATTAGCACCTAAGTCGACCTTATTAAATCGACTTAAAGCGTTAAGTTGACTTAAGGTCGACAAGGGGCTATGTCTACACTAGAAAAGTAAGTTGACTTAAAAGGTTGACTTTACTTTTCTAATGTAGACATAACCCCAGTGATGAGCTCAGTCAGGTACTATAGCTGGGCATTTCTTTCACCCAGAAGAGTGTTTTTTTATAAGAAGAATTCCCTCTGTGGCATGCTTGTGTGCAGGGCAAAGTCCTGATGGACAAACGGCCAAAAAAATTCAACTTGGAAAGGCATCCAGAAGTTCAAGTGCTTCTCTACATATATCCCTGCATAATCAAGCTGGAAGACTCAACAAAACAGGATTACTTCTATTGCCTCCTGTTGATCCAGAAATATCTCAAGTGAAGTCTCTCTCATCACATTTGAGGTTTTGGTCTCTGGCACAAGCAGAAAACAGGGTTTGCTGTGAAAAGGAGAAAACAGCAGTGAAAAGTTATCTGCACTTATTTAAACCTAAATTCTGTTTGGGCAGAGACATCAGTGGGCAGGGTTCTTACTTTGTTTGAACTATAGCTTCCCTCACATGGTCAGGAGAAATGGGAATAATGCGGTTAGGAGTCAGACAGCATTGACTTCCATTTCCAGCTTTCCTACACACTTACTGCCTGAACTTGGTAAATCATGTCCCAGTCTCTGTCCTCAGTTTCCCCATCTATACACCATTTTTCATAGCACTGGAAGATTTATTGTTAAAGACCACAAAAACAAAGAAACAAACACAAATAGGATTTTCATGTGCAGTCTTAGTGCCTCTGAAAAGTTAGTTTATTTCCAATCAGAGTATTACATGTGGGTCAGGAAAAATGAAGTGGAGAGTGTTGGGAAACACAGATTAATACCTGAGGCACAGAAATTTCATAATGTGAGTCAATTCTGTTTTGTCCTACTTCTTAACAGGTTCTTGCCTATTCTCAAAGGAATAATAATCTATAATCCTCCTGCAGCGCCTTTTGTCTAGTCTTGCATTTAAAACTGCATGTTTTGTCTTATTCTTTTTCACTCCACTCCATCCCCATCTTTGGGTCTGTAACATGAATGACTCACATCTTGTATCTTCTCTACAGATCATCTTTGGGAAGGGATAGGATTTTTTTCAGCTCAGCACATCTGTTACTCTAACATTATAAACTATTGTCCAAATGATGTTCTTCCATCAAAGATAACACAGCTGACTGACAAATGGGGTTTGAAAGAGGCGGAGCCTGCTTGTCTTCTGACTTGCACCACTTTTTACACTGGTGTAAGTATACTGCTTTGAGCATGTCTACGCGTAAGTGACACTGCTGCTGCTACATGAGGAATCAAACTGGCTGCTTTTGTAGGAAAGGCTCTCCTCAGTTCACCAATATTAGTTCTGCACCTTTTATTTAAAAACTGCCACAGGCTAGGGGAAAGCTTTGAAACACATTTTATTTAGAGACCATTCTGCTTGCATTTGTTGTCATTTCTGTTCTTTTTCTTGCCACACTGCTATCCTCTGCATGAAACACTATTTGTATTGCTTGGGCATGCATCCTTTCCTGCTACTGCTGCCTCCCTATCTGAACACTGGGCCCTTTGAAGTGGCTTGTATCACAACACTTGCCTTTGTGGGAGAGCTCCATGGCATCAGAACTGGGGAGTCAGAGTTCAAAGATGGGCAACAGGCACCAAGAAGCCAGAAAGAAATTAAAGTTTGCTTCTATGTCCTTTCTTCCTAGGAGGAAAGGGCCAAATCCTTCCCCCTCCCCACTATACACACACTGACACATGCAAAGACACATATACATATGCACCAAGTCTTGAGTTGCACATGTCCTCTGACATTGCAGGATGAATACCCTGCCCAAAATGCCCCAGAAAAGCAGGAGTGAATAGCTGAACAGCCACTACTACTGGAGCAGCTCTAGTGGGCAAAAAGAACAATGCAGTGCAGATCTGCTAACTTGCTCTCTGACTCCTTCCATCTCATCTCTGTCCCCAAAATCCATTGCAAAAGGAGCTCCTACAATATGCACAGGACCAGGACTGCCTCCAAGGCCCTCCGAATCTTACCTCCCACACCTCCATACAATGGAAGCACACTAAAGAGAGGGTCCTCCAGGGTCCCAGAAGAGGGAATAGGTTATGCCCCAAACAGAGTGAATAAAATGAGAGGGGAATTCAGATGCTAGACAGTAGTTTCATCATGATTAGAAGGCCTGTTAGAGCATCAAGCCTGGTTACCTGTAAATGCAGGACTTAGTCCCACAAATAGAAGGTCTAACAGTTACTACAGACTGAGCCCTGCTCCTCCTAAAACTGATAGCAAATCTCCCATCGACTTCAACAAAAGAGGCATTTATGCCTCTGATCTTAGCCTAAAAGACCAAGACATGCTATATCAGCAGGACTGATTCTAGAATGGAATGTTTACTGTGGAGTGTAATAAAAATAATTGTTGATGGTCACTGAAGCTCCATGGATCAAAGAAATAGCTGAGCTGGTAAAAACTAGCAAGAGATATATACATCAAAAAGAATGTAGACAGAAATTGGCAGGGAGACTGAGGATTGTTTCCAAAGATATTTCATACACATAATGTAACAACTGTTGAATGTTTTTAGTGATTGATCCCATGGCCATTTTATGAAAATGGACTTTCTCTCTGATTCCTTTTTTTGACCAGGATTAACAGATTCTGTTTTTCTTACCTGGGGGAAGTGGATGTAACTGAAAGACAGAAGATGTGAATTAACTAGATCTACTTTCAAGGTGGGTTTTAGCCTCTGAAGTTGTCCAAACTCTGATGAGACACCCAGAGAATAGATGGGAGCCCCTCATGATGGTACAAGAGAAGTGACTAATGACACAGGCTGTGAGAACCATTCCTAATATATTTCAGTCACACTTTTTAAATTGTGTGTCTGTTAAAGATTCCACCAGATAGCTATTGAATGTTAATTAAATGTATGTTCATTATGGAAAAACGTATTAATGGAGACTCCAAAACTGCTGGTGCTTCTTTAAAAACATCTTTCTTAGAATTAAATTCTGCCTCATTTATTCCATATCCTTTTAAATATTTCTAATAATATTACATGAAAAGGAGGGTCTTTCTTTCATAAGAGGTTTTTCTGTCCCAACTTCTAAACCTTCCATTTGAAGTTGAGGAAAACAAAACGATTAGTGTCATGGTTACTGTGTATTAAATAAAAGCCAACTGGATTATTTATCAAGTTGTTAAAGTGACTCAGTTGGCTATATCCTTCAGTTCGATTCAGCATGGAACCAGTGCATGCAATCTGATGTTACAGGATGCTGTGCTGATCTGGAGCAGATCACATTAAACAACATCATGATCTCAAGGAAGATAAAATGAGGACTGGAAAATGTCCTTTTTACTTTACAGATCATTTATATAAATATTTTCTTCACTTTCAATCTATGGAGAAAGATTGGAGCTTCACTTGAAGTGTCAGCAAGGGAAGAGTTAAAAATTGACACAGATGATTACATTTTCATAGAGACCCTAGACCTGATTAGTACCTTCTCAAAATATTCTTGTGGCAACTCTGAGTGGTAATAGCAGGCACATCAATGCACAAGTATATGTGGAAATGAGACTCAGTGCAAAAATCTGGGCCTGGGAAATGTCATCATAATGTTTCAGAGGCCACACAGAGAGAACAGGGCTCGTACATCTGTTAGAGCTGCTGCTTTGTTACTGTTGCTCTCAAGACTTAGAATTTTTGCATGATTGGGATCTTATACAACACTTCTGGCAAGCATCTCCAGGTTGTACAGAATTAAGTACTGTATATATTTTGGGTCAATTCCTGAGGTCCTTGGTCAACTTCTACTCAATGCTTGGATGTTGCGTAAGTAAGGATGAGGTAAAACCTATGTAAAGACTTCAGGATTTGGTCCGTGCATTGGGGAATACTTAACATGGCATCAAAATGTAAGTGGGATAGGGCTCTGGTGGATTCTCTGTCCTTAGAAGTTTTTTTTATGCCCAGCTCAACAGAGCCCTGGGCTGGGATGATTTAGTTGGAGTTGGTCCTGTTTTGAGCAGGTGGGTGGACTAGATGATCTCCTGAGGTCTCTTCCAACCCTATTATTCTGTGATCTGTTAAGCTGGGCACATAAAACAGGTTTAGAACAGGAAGCATAGAAGCCTGTTGAAGTTTAAGCAGACAAAATACAACTAACTCAAGTTGGAGTCTGGGCTACCAGCTCTAAAATACCATGCGATATTTAGTGAGCAAGATTCTGGTTTTATGTTGCAGTCAAAAGAGGGACCCTACATCAGAACATCCCGTAACATCACGTTGCATGCATTGACCCAGTACTGATTCAAACTGAGGTGCACAGCCAACTGAATCACTTTAACAACTCGATAAATAATCTAGCTGGCTTTTATTTAATACACAATAACAATAATGCTAAACTTAAATTAATTGCATAATTGTATATGTGAATCATTTAAGCTTAATTGTTATAGCTCAATTTCTATAATAACTTTCTTGAGTTTTTAAGAAATGTCATTATAC
Source organism: Pelusios castaneus (assembly GCA_007922175.1). Lineage (NCBI taxonomy): Eukaryota > Metazoa > Chordata > Testudines > Pelomedusidae > Pelusios > Pelusios castaneus. Next base: position 3,542,883 of record ML685842.1, on the reverse strand, counting down.
ATTGTGTTTTCGTTCTACATAGTAAATCTCTTACAGTAATAATAATAATAAAAGTAACTTGCATCACAGGTGCCCTTCACCTCAGAGCTTTCCAAAGTATTTTACATAGTATGTTCAGGAATCCGCGACTGAAATGCAGTCACTTGTGGGGTGGAATATTGCGGCTGTTTAAAAACACACTGCAACACTACCCAAAATTGAGCTAGCAACTGAAGAACATCCTGTCCTCCAGCTAACAACGTGTGGCTCTGTCCCTCTCTCACAAACTGTTTCAGGAGTTCATGACTGCCAACAAAGTAACAATTTGTCTGTATGTTACTTCTTTAGCTCAAGAGATAGTAGTAGCTCGTGCTTTTAGATCCAGATGCCTTGAGTTCACACCCAGCAGCTAATCCAGTCTGGCGAGGTGTTTCACTGTGTCTGAATGAGATGTGCCTATTCCAATAGTAGAGCTTAGTCGATAGACTATGGATACTCAGCACATGTAAACCCATAAGAGGGGAGTTGTGGGAGGTTATGATTTTAATTCCCATATTCCCCATTTGTGCTGCAGTCTCTTTAATTACAGGCCTGTGATATTACTCAGTAGCTGTTACTTCCTGTTAAATAGGTTTGCTAATAGTGAATGTCGTGAAGGACCCATCTACCAGAGCAGAGAAAGAACCAAAGCTCATAGATTAAAAATGAATGGAGTGTTTACCTGTACATCACTTTAATGGATGGTGAAATTCATTCTCATGATAGACCCATAAATGTCACTTTCTGTCTGCCACAGCAAAATACTTGTGAAATGGATGGCATGCTGCATTAACACCCAACAAGAGCAGTTTGGCTTACCTCACACAATAATAATGACTCAATCTGGGATTTTTTATTCATTTCATTAATGCGGGGAGAATGTCCCACATTCACTCATGTAAATAGGGAGGAACTCCATTGATGTTTTGAGTTGCTTAGGGACAACAAAGTTAAAAGCAATGTGTTTTTACACTTGTGTGGGTGCAAGGATCACTTCATGTTCTGAGCTGCTCTAGGGGATGAGGAGCTGTGTCTTTCTACATGTCGACAAAGTGCTTTGCACACCATGGCCATTATGCATACAATAAATAATAATCCTCATTCACCTTTCTCTTTTTATCACCCCATTTGGCAGGGGCAAGTCCATCTTTGTCCACGTGGCTCATCTGGCTCAATTTATTTGACTACGTGGTGTTCTAGAACCATGCAGACTAGAAAAACAGGTGCTCTAGTACTTCAATCCCTTTGCCCCCAAGCTCGGGGGCTGTATTATGACTGATGTGGAGTGGTATCTCCAGCTCTCACATCCATCATTCATAGAACCTTAGGGCTGGAAGGGACCTCATGAGGTCATCTAGTCCAACCCCCTGCTAAAAGCAGGACCACTCCCACTCATGTCACAGACTGAGATATAGTGATAATGCCAATCCCCTGACTGGATACTACTATTATGCTGCATTCCTCCTGAATTAATAGCATATTAAACTCTCTCTCCTTCCTTTATGCCTTATAAACTTTAATATAGAACCGTATCTCCGGTATATGCAGTGTTGTAGCTCTGTCAGTCCCAGGGTATAAGACCGACCAGATGGGTGAGGTAATATCATTTATTGGACCAATTTCTGTTGGTGAAAGAGAGAAACTTTTGAGCTTACACAGAGCCAAAGAAAGAACCTGAAGATGAGCACTGTGGAAGCACAAAAGCTCGTCTCTCTCACCAGCAGAATTTGGTCCAGTAAATAATATTACCTCACCCACTTTATCTCTCTAATATATAGAATTCTAGAGGTTGGCTTAAATATATAGAGAGAAAGATTCTCCATTCAGTTTTACATTCACATCTTTATTTCTGATGGACCCATCGTTGCGATAGTTAGTTACCAGTTATGGATATGTATCCATGTCTAACAATCATTAAACTGCTACCTTTGGCAAGAAAGTACCCTATGCTCTACATTAGGGGCTAGCTAGCTCTAGAGAAATGAACCCTTCAGGAGGTTTCTTGAATCACTTCTTTTCAGCAGAAATAAGTTTGGTTAAGGATGTGTGGGCAAAGTTAATACACATGAAATTAACACTCTATGAAGTCCTGGCTACTCCAACAAGACAGGTGGTAGGATGAAAATTTGAATAGGTTGGGGGAAAAAAAGGGGGGGGGGGAATTGCCCAAGCTAAAACTAATCAAGAGGGTGAGCACCTGTCACTTGATAAATAGAACTAAAGCCCTGAAGGAATGTAACAAGACTGCAGTTATTAACCTGACTCATTTAACTAATTACAAGAATTTCTTTCCCTTCCCATCAGTTTGTACCTTTATGTCCTACTTCCCTCACCTTGGCTGCTCAGTTTCAGCTGCACTTCAGTAAAATATTGAAAGGACAGGCCTCCGCTATTAAAAATATCCCTGGCTTAGATTCCAGGACCCAAACATTTTTACTAACTGCTCTAAATGGTTAATGGAGCCCAGATGGACAGGTTGCTAATTAGACATTTCTGTGTGAGAGAACGTTTTCTGGATGCCAATGCTCAGAGCCACAAACTCTTTCATATGATGAAGCTTCAGGGGAGAGAGAGTGAATAATGCAGAACAGTGCTCCGCTGCTTGCCAATTCCAATGAATCAATGGCCATTTTCCTTAGCCTTGGCTATTTCTCAAATGGCCCCAAAGAATGCAACCAGTTAGTGCTGCTCAGAATTTGGATTGGCACATACCTTGGGCTTCCCAGCTGAAAGCTGAGAACAGCTGTTGCTCTCATGAGCAATGTGATTGGATCAGAGCATATGGCAATTGACAGAGCCTTAGTGGTGATGCTATCTGAAGGGTTCATCTGCTGCTGCTATTTTCTCTCACTGAGCTGTTGTGAGAATGTGTTTAAGGCAAATGCCCCTGTTCTGCGCCGATGGCCTCTCTAGGTTTTGTATGGGGAGAGAGATAAATCTGTAGCACTTGTTCTGTGTATTTGAAAGGCTTGAATCATGAAGGGAAGGAGAAAAAAAAATAATCCTCTTACATTATCATTAAAAGCATCAACTAATCCTGCTGCAAAGGGGTGCAATTTACTAATCGGTAGGAAAAAATTCTGCTGCTAGGTAATACATATCACCAACTAATGAACATTTCTTCTCCAGCTCCTACAATAGTTATCTGTGGCTGAAAAACTCTGCACCCCTGCCTGGTTAATTCAGCATCCCTGCTTGGCAAATACCATATCCTCTCTCTATAATACATTTTTTTTCTTTTCATTGCTGTGTGAATTTGGTGCATGAGAAAGCTAGAGACTAACAGTACTAGAGCTTAAATATGGCATAGCACAGGCAAGTGGTCCAGAAGATAAGTGGTCCAGATGTATTAAGACACTTAACTCCTAAACAGGCACCTAAATATCTTGGAAGATTTGGGCCACCATTCCTGACTATGCCACCGATTTCTTTTGTTGCCTTAGGCAAGTCACTTTACTTTTTTCTGCCTCTGTTTCTCCCCATGTGTAAAATGAGCATCACGAGACCTGACCCCCTTTAAAAAGCACTTTGAGATCAATGAAGTGCTTCAAAACCATGGTTATGCGGTGGGTAGTTTTATCTATCCTCCTGCCCCATACATGGTGGAGAAAGGGTTAAATCCCTATCCTTGAGTTCATGCAGCATTGCAGAGACATTCCACAACAGACTGCAGGTGGGTCTGGTATCAAGTGATACCAATTCTCTAAGCAGGAAGGAGAAGCTGTATGAGAAGGCCTTCAGCCTCTCAGTTTCCATGGTGTTGGGATGTAAAGGCTCTAATAGAGACTTGGCTGGTTATGGCCACAGGCAGCTTCACTGGGGTTAGTTTTTGTTTTGTGTTCTCTCTGGCAGTGAGAACTCTTGAATTTTGCATTGGGCTAGGGGCACATGTCGGCTAGATCAGTGGTTTTCAAACCACAGGTCCGGGACCCAGTATTAGGTCACAGAGCCTCAGGTCCTTGGTTGCAGCACTCCTGCTGCTGCCACCAGAAGACTGGCATGCATTGCTGAAAGATGTAACTGTTGGGTCACGGGCTTAAATGATTTTTTTTCAACTGGGTCCTGAGAAAAAAACTTTGAAAACCACTGGGCTAGATTGACTCTGCAGCAGGGTAATTAATTACAGCTGCAGAGTCAAGACATAGGGCAAACTGGCCACTCTGTGTTAACAAGATATCCTCTCCCATGTTTCTCTCTTCCATTTCTGCACAGAACAGTGCTGGGCCTTCCTTGAGCAGGGCCTGTCAATTCTTGGAATGTCTCAGAATGTCTCCTGGGATTGAGTAATATCTACTGGGGGTGAGAGCCTTTGTCACTTGACTCTCAGCTGTCAAACTTTGTGGATTTTAGGCTCGAAGTAGGCCAGTTCATTTTGGTCCCTGCTTTGCATTTTCACATTCATATAGGTTCTGCTCAAAAGTAGAAAAGCCAAAATACTGCTCTGTTCTGGGTGCATTTCTGGATGGCTGGAAAAAACACCAGAAAACTCTCATGAGTGACAGTTACAGTCTCAGTAGCTTCCCAGCCTGAGTAAGACTGAAGAGGCCTCTGTGGCTGGAGCGCCTACCACACAGGCTACCTGGATTTTGGACACTGTGGATACAGAGCTGCCACTAGGTATAATGGCTCATCGCTTCTAAGATTCTTAGAGGATCACCAACCATACCACTTCCCAACCAAGCCATGCCTAGTTAAAAGAGCGAAGGCCTGGGCTCAACTGAGATCAAAGGGGAATGGTGGAGCTACAGGAGTCTTGAGCCTAGGAGTGGAGCTTCAGGACAGGGGAGCCCATTTGGAAAGAGGAATGAGTTAGTGCAAAAGGGGGCAGGGGAAAGAGGATTTAATTACAGCAAAGAAAGTTCCATGAACAAGCCAATGATGGAACCAGTTAGAAGCAAATGGGGTGGGTCAGAGTTAGAACAGCCTATGGGCTCCTCTAGGGGGCTGGAGGGAATGCAGGGTGTTTGTCATTCAAGGGGTTGGGAGAAGAACTTAATCTAAGAGACCCCAAACTAAGCAAAGAGAAATCTCTCCACCACAGGGCCTGCCCCTAACCATGAGTGCAGATATGACCCATTCCTACCGTCGCTGTTGGCTGTAACAGACTTTGGAGCAGCTGGCAGCAAAAAGTAAGTCTTTTCTCTCAACCTTTGTTTTGTGCTGCTGTTTTTTAGTACATTTAAGTAATTGCAGCAGTGTTTTAAAAAATTAACAAAATGATGTTTGAGCTTCTCATCTCTCTCATTTATATGTCTGTTTTAATGAGATGCTTTTTGTTAATGAAATGTTCTGCTTCTTAAGAAAGAACAGAACAGCCTCTGGTCGGTCAGTTGAATTGTCTAAGGGTGCAATGACCCCTAAATGCTTATGTATATCATTGAAGCTCATTGTAAATGCAAGGATCCACCTATTTGGATCTGATTGCAGAATTGGGACTAGAGTCTGACCTTGCCAGTGCATGCTCTTGTGAGTAACGTTTCTTGAGTTCAGTGGGGCTATTTGTTTGCACATTGAGCCCATAAATGTTAGCTTACCTCTTGGCTGACAAACCAAGGGCCTGGACCAGGGAACATCAGAGTTGAAATAATGAGCCTCTATAGCTTCACTTACGCTAAAAAAGTAGGTCATGGTACTAGTGTTATAATAGCCCCAGTTCTTCTGAGGATTAGTCCCAGAGGAGAAACTGTAATTCAAACCGACCAGCAAATTATATTTGCAAGATTGAGCTCCTCGTTTCCTGTTTTGTGGGAGGAAGATTGGAAAGATTGCACTTAAATAGAATTTTGTTTCTTTAAAATATTTTTAAGAACTCTTTAAAAATAAATGGAGGGTTGTTTTTTTTCTGAGAACAAGTTACATGAAAAATCTAGCTATAGTGTTCTGTGAGGGGAAAACATTTTCAATGTAAAAATCTTTGCTTTTATTCAATGGATAAATTGATTTTTTTTTTCCAATTTTGTTTAAGGGTAACAATAGCATTACCTTTTTGACAACTGTTGTGTTTCATTTTATATTTGGAGTAAGTTCTCCCTTTGGAAAGCGGAGTTGGTTCTTACTGGATATTTTTGTTTGTTTTGGAAGATGAGGTGTTTTATGTGCGTCTTCCCCACAGGGAAGGGCAAGTAGCAGGATGTGGGGGGAAAGTGAGTGCTCCTTTGGCTTTCAGATGAGTTTTGACTTCATGAAAACTTGTGAATAGTGGGGAGTCATTTCCAAGAACTTTTGTGCTTATTGTGATTTACCTTTTGTATGGTGGGAGGAGGAAGTTGTCTTTTATGGTGGGCTTTGGGTCATAAGAGTGGTGTCCGAAATGCCATCTTTCTCCCTGAAAATTTCAGAGTGTTCCTCTCCATGAGAACCACGCTGGGTTCACCTGCCCCTAGGGAAACAAACTGAGACCAGGGCTCTGAGCCTGCAATGACATCTGCAAAAGCAGACTCCTGCCAGTTCATGGACTTCTGTTGTTTTCATGGGGTTATCCCACCAGAGGGATCAGAGCACAATATGTGAGAAATAAATCAGCCCAACCTGTGATGTTTAGCTTCTGACTTGGAACTGGAGCCTGATGTTCTCAAAGCCTATGTGGTGGTGGTATTTAATATTTCATTTTTTTTGTGCCTCTCTGGTTGGTTGTGTTTCTCCCAGTGCAAGGGTGAACAGCTGCCTCTAGAACCAGCACTCCTCTCTCAGTCCCTCCATTTGAACAGGCTAGTTTTCATTCAAAATAAATCTTGAACCTCCCCTGCATTCTACATCCATCTTAGTAATTTGTAGAAGCAGTCTGGAGACAGGCAACTGGTGGCTTTGATAGTACTGCTCCTCAGCATGCTGGTCTGCAACAGAAGCACCGCAAAAGGGCAATGCCCTCTGTGATTTCACAAAATCCATGTCGGGGGAATGGGCACAATGTAGGTGAGAGGGACTGGGAGGAATAATTCCCCATTCCTCCAGCCTCATGAGAAATCAGGAAGGGGAAGGGGGAATTAGTGTAGCCTGAGACAGGATTGTTGCTTCCATGGGCTGGAAGTCACGCAATCCACTGTTGGACAGAGAGGGAGATTCTGTAACAGACGATGTTGAAAATTTCCATTTGAGCCTGGCCTTGAGAAGGCAAGGTTTCTTAAAGCCAAGGCAGAGACATGGGTTCTGCATGGATGTCACTAGCCATCACTACAGTTTGTGGTGGTGGATCCCTATCTTCTGTCCATGGGGGGGCCTTCCCTTCCCATTCTTTATGGAGTTTTCCACTATCTACCTCCAGAAGATTTGCCCTGAGCCCTTCTAATTTGGCCTTATTCACCCCTGCTTTGCTGATGGCACAGATTGGTGAAGAGATCCAATAGAGCTACAAACAGAGCCCAAAAGTCCTGACTTCTCACAGATCCATCCTTCCTGGGAAAGGCACATTGTTACCAAGCAGGAGCAGCCACAGCTTGGCGTGCCTGCCAGTATGTTTCCATGAGAGCACCGGGAAGATAAACACGGTTTAATTCAGTTAAGAGGGAAGGGAAGGCAAACTCATCATAATAGTTTAAAAAAAGGAAAACAACAAATAACAGCTGCTTTTGCAGGAACAGCAATGGCCAATTTTCTCTCTCATAAAAGAGAGCGATGATGTGAGTATCTGAGAGAGCAAACGGCAGCTGCAGCCACCGCTGAGTTCAGCTTTAACCAAGTTTCTGGAACAATATGATAGATTGTATCTGCATAATCAAAAGAATGCAGAATCATAACTGAGCCTAACTACTAATGGGCCATAAAGCCAGGACACTAACACGCACACCCCATAAAGCGCCTGATCAATTACCTTTATATTTATACAAGTGCACAGTGCCTATGGATAAATTTTGGTTGAATGCGATGAATTTCTGTGCACTCATAAACGAGGGGCTATGGCTACATTAGCACATTTCCAGACAGGCATTTGGAAACTCTCCCATTCTACCTTGGCAGCTTGCCCTGACACTTCCTGCTGTTCAAGTCACTTCTGCCCCATGTTCCTCCTCAACACCCCAAACTGTCACCTCAGTCCTGACCCATACAGCACCATATTCTATTGCTGGAGACTGTTAGTCCTTCAGACCCACATCACCTTATGCAGAATGCATAATGGTAATAGCTATAGTAGTCCTACCTATATGTATTGGCAACTCTTGGCATATTCAGTGTTTTCTCCTTGAAGCCCCAGCTCTTGGAGTCATGTTATTTCCTGTGAATCTCAGCTGGCTTTGTATTTGTCTAAATGAAAATTTCCAGTCCTCATGGCTAAGGAGAAAGGCTTAGAATTGTCACTGACCCTCAAAGGACTAAAAACCAGAAGGCATACAAAGACAATTTTCCTCCCCCCCCCAATTATTACTTTTTAATATCTCTTGGTTGTTAAGCTAGTCCTGTGACCTTTTTAAAAGTGGGTTCTGAGTCATGATCTGTGTGTATTTGGGGTAGGCAATGTGTTAATGCCTGTCACAGTGGTATTTAAGCACCAGCACTTCACATCTGTGTGGTGTGGTTCTGCGTTTGCTGAAAGCTAGCTGGACACCAGCTCTGACTCTCATGTTACTGAAGACCCATTTAAATCGGGGTTTCGGAAGGAGAAGGCCACTCTACTAGTGTGCTACCAGACCCGCCTTTTCCACATGATAATGGCTTGGTGTGTACTGTACAGAGACAGAGACACTGCCTGAGAGGTTTTAGCCCAATACAAGACAGGAGGGTGATATCAGAGGATTTTACCTTAGTTCTCTTATTCATGAGAGGAAACATATTTGCTTTATCAACCAAGGAATTTAATATTCCTTCAAAAAATTACTGTCCTATCTTGATATGACAAAAAGAATGTGTATCTGAGCTGAACCACCACAATCTCAATATCCCCATGAGTTTTACACCTCTTAGAAAGGCACTTCCCAGCAGCCAGCCTGTGACTGGGGGAGTGGACCTATAGCCTTGGCTTGCCCTGCACAATCTGTGCAGCCAGTATGCACCCATCCCATCAATACTCTGCACAAGGGCTATCGCAGCACTGCCCTCCCCAAAACATCACTCCGATCAGCTCACCTACAAGGAGCTGGGGAAGCAAAGTTCACACATTCTCACAAAAAACATAGCCCCTGAATGTGTATGGGTTGTAGTGACCACAGCAAACTGTGATATCTTGCTATGGTCTAGGCTTCCTCTAGCCGGGGGGTCGGCAGCCCCTGGCACGCGTGCCTATTTCTAGCAGCATGCAGGGCTCCCTGCCCTGCGGTGCTGCGACTCCTTTCCCCCGCTGGTCCTCTCCCCAGCAGAGCCTTGGGCCGCTAGAGCCACGTGCACGCTCGTGGCTTCCTTCCCCTGCTGGCCCCATCCCCAGTGGGGGCTGGCCCCACCCCTGGCACCTGCTGCGGGTTGTGGGGGTGGGGGCCAGCGAAGGTTGCTGACCCCTGCTCTAGCCTATCCAGTAAACTCCTACCACTTTGTGTACTTTTTCCAAGTCAATGCATCTTGTTTCAGACGGAGTGGCCAGAACTGCACACAGTATTCACGGTGGGCTTACCATGGCTTTATATAGTGGTATTATGATATTTACTGTCTTATTGTCTATCCCTCATCTATTTTTCTGTTAGCTCTTTTGATGGATATTTTCAGAAAACTATTCACAATGACTCCCAATTCTTTCTTGAGTGATAACAGCTAATTTAGACCCCATTATTTTATACGTGTAGTTGAGATTGTTTGCCAATGTGCATTGCTTTGCATTTATTAACACTGAATTTCATCTGATACCTTATTTCCCAGTAACTCAGTATTGTGAGGTCTCCTAGCAGTCTGCTTTGGACTTAACTATCCTGTGTAATTTTTGTATCATCTGTAGACTTTGCCACCTCATTGTTTACCCTTTTTTCCAGGTAATTTCTGAAAATCTAATCATTTTAAGCGAAGTTCATGGCTGTTTCAGGCCCACCTCATGATTTTTGGCTGCTTGAGACTGGTAGTAGGCCCTTCCTTTCTTCACGCCCTCCTCCCTTCCCTCCAATCTATCAGTCTATGATCCTCCCTTGTTGTATCATGTCTAGTTCATATAGGGAACATTCTCTGGGTTGGGGCTGTGCCTAGACTTGTCCCTGTGGGACACTTGGATCCTTGGGGGCAATCAGAAAAATATTAAATATTCATAATATTGATGGAATTTCCATAGGATAAATAATTAATCCTCAAAAGTTACCAGTAATTTTGGGAGTCTTAACTTTTGACCCCTGAGCATCAGCCCCCTGTGAGCAGTGCTGAGCACTTGCCCTCTGGAAATCAGACCCCTTTGAGGTGTCTTAACTTAGGCCCCCCAAGTCTCTAGCCAGTTCTGAAAATCTAGTTGGTAACTTGCCAACACGACAATGCAGCAGACTCTGTCTCGGGGATTAGAGCAAATCAACTTCATGTCTTGGAACCTGCATTGCAATCGAGGCGCATTTCATAGCTTCACTAACCCTCCTCTAAAGTCGGCTGTTTTGTTTTTCCTAGTTTCCTTAGTGTCTTCCCACGGTTCCTTCCTTGTGCCTAAGAAGACAGAAAAGTTCTCCCACTGCTCACTGGAAACGAGTCCTTCAGCTTTGTGCAGGCCAAAGAACAATGCCTCCGGAAATATTAGTGATGCACATGGGTGAGCACACCAGTGGGGACCCAGTGACCCAAACCTGGCTTTGTGGTGTGCCTGCTCATGCCAAATGCCCAGGTAAATGCTTCAGTGAAGACGTATCATCTTTGGTGCAGAAGGCACCAAATTCCAGCAGGATACGCAGGCAGACAAAAGGAACCTCATCTAGAGCGTGAATCAGAAAGGACTCTGCTTCCCACCCCCACTGGCCATGCAGCACAAAGGAAGTCATTGCTTTCCGCCATCAAGCGCTCTCATTTCTAATTTAGAAGGTAATTCTAGTTCAAATTAGTGCCTCTTGCGGATAGAATTAGAGTCTGTGTGATGATTTGGAAAATACAATCAATTTACTCCAATTGTTCGTACATGTCAGATCTCTCCAATAATGAAGAATTTATCCTCTTGCACAGATACAAACAATGAGCCATTAGTCATGGGAGACGAGAGCGTCTGTCATAAGCAAACGGTCCAGGATGCTAAATGCTGCACTTAACAGCAACAAGAAAATGCCCTGGGGTGTTGGTTGTTGTGTGTGGGGATCCTGCCTCATGCGGAGACTGAAGTTCAATGCGCTGGGGCCCCGCTGTGCATTCACAGTTTTGTTCAAAGCCCCAAGAAGGGGGTCCCCTAGTGCTTGGAGACAGGATGTGAAAATCCTGCCACAAAGGTCCTTGTGCACTTGAAGGTTGGGGGTTTGAATCCTGTCACTGATATTCTGCTGTGTGGAGCCTTCCTAACATGAGGGTGAGAGTCTGCTACTAATCCTGGCAGCTGAAAGGCCCTTTTTCTGGCCCATGGTGGAAATCTGAATCCTGCCATCAACTTCAGAATAGGGGTTGCTGTATTCTCTCTTCCTGCTCCTTAGCAGCAGTATTGCATCCACATGGGAAACGGCCACCTTGCTCCACCTAAAAGCAGGGGGAATAGCCCTGCAAAGCATCCCCATGAACTGGGAGGGACAAGCCTGGGCTGAGATGAGCAATCCAGGGATTCTTTATTGAAGATCCTGGATTCAGACAGATCTGGAGGTTCTCTCTGGCTGGGCAGCTTGCAGGCTGACCAACCCACTCTGCTGCCTAATGTCCTGGATGAAGATCGTCCTAAATCCTAGCCTGAGTTGTGCAGTTGTGGAAGGGGCTGCTCATTACACCACAATGACAACGATGTTTAACATTGCTGCTACGATTTGTTTTCGTCAGTATGCATGATGGTCTAGGGGGTTTCCAGATATGAAAAGAGATATGGAGCCAGATCCTCAGCTGACACAAAATGTCACTGACTTTAATAGAGCTATTCTGATTTACGCCACTAGGGAATATGTCCATTGCTCCCTAAGAACTCTAAAAAGTGCATATATCTTCCTGGACCCATCTTCTTTTTCTGCACTCATCTGGGATGTATTAGAAGGGAAATTGAGAGTGACTGTTATTCTAAGCATTAATTTCTGATCTTTTCATGGTCTGATTTAACCAGCTCTTTAGTAGGCAAACAATATGCATATTTCATGAAATACATTTCCATGTCTGTTTAATTGTGAGCACTCTGTGAGGCTGAGAGATGCTAACTGCTCCTAGTTAAGTCATTTGAGCTGACTTAACAGGGAGGCTGTGAGATTGATAATGAATTGCCCAGCTTTAAGCCTTCGCCAGCCTGTGTCTCTTGCTCTCTTTCCCTTCAGAAGCTGGCTCTCGCATCTGACACTGGAAAGGAAACCTGAACCCAAAGTGGCCCAGAGCACAAGCAAGAATGTAAAAGCTCCTCACTCCCACTTACCAGAGTCTAAGAAAGGGTGATCTTGTGGGTGACGCATGGGGGTCAGGAGACCTTAATTCTATTCCCAGCCTTTTCCCAGAATCGCTGTGCAACCTTCAATAAGTCACTAACCTTCTCTGCTACAGAATAAGAAGGAAGATGATTATACCCTCCCTCAATGCTGGATCCATCCACATGTGTAAAGCACACTGATGTACAAATACCAAATGTAGTAATGAGTTAGCTGGTGCATGCATGTGCTGCTGGATGGAATCCAGGTTGCTCAGCTCTGTTTCATAGACCCTGTATTGCAATAGCTGAGGGAGATTTTCCTTTAACTCCAGAGGCAAGAAAAACTCCTGTTTTATGGAGCAGGAAGATCCCAAGTTCTAGCCCTGCTGTCTCCAGGGAGTTCCAAGTGGCCAGTGTGTGCAGCATAATAAAGACTGAGATGTTCAAGATGACTGTGGAATTTTTAAACTGTGAAATTACTGTAGTTTATGAGATACAACTTAGTTTTCTTCTCCTTCAGAGAGCTGCCTGCTAGTTCCTATCCAAGTTGTAGAGAGGCTAGTCTACAGGAAAGAAATTTAACAAGATCTGTTGGAGAATGATGGAGAAGACCTTCCATCACTCATGTGCTTCACTCTCCTGTCCCCATCCTAATAGAGATTGCCATGTGGGGAATTGAGAAGAATTCTGATATGCATTCATTTTGGGGAGAACCCAACAATCACTCACTAGTGGCTTGGCTCAACTGATAGTTTACTCCCTCTGACACTCCACTCCACAAGACAACCTGTTCTGAGAGTGGCCATGGATGGCAGGAGGATACACTGCCAAGTTCACCTCTGGGCAAAATCCAAGTAACAGCTTCCTGCCACCATAAATTACTTAGGCATTCAGATGTTTAAGCATATGTATCCTATCGTCAGAGCCAGCCTTAATGCTCTGGGATATATATGAGATGGTAAAACCTACATTATCTGGGATTTAGGATGTTTGCTTTCCAGAACGAGGGATTAGAGAATAGAAAGCCTGAAATGACCATCTGTCTGCCGAGAGAGATCCCATGAATTAAAATTTCCTTGGTCATTTTTTCTAATCTCTTTGACTTTATTTGGTATCTTCCATCATAGCTGATCCCCTCAGTGCCCCAGACAGCTATTTTAATTCCCATATCCACTGGTTCTCTGCTCATTTAGTTGCTGTTTATGGAAAGATGTATCAGTAACTAAGAATTCACCTTACCTGTCACTTGGAGTTTTCTATTACCATAGTATCTAGACATTTCCAGTATTTTCCATCCTTTCGGATCACAGACTTAGCCATTCTTGATAGGCATCCTGCTATATGTGGCTTCTAAATCTGCCACTGCAACACACTGCTGCTGGGGTGGAGCAATGGTGAGAGTTAAAGGTAATGCTACTTGGCGGTTTACGACAATAACTGAATAATACTCTGCACCTACACAGTATTGACAACTCTTGCAACTTGATTGTGGGTTTCATGTTTGATGTCCATATTAAAGTCTGAGCTGCTGAAGTCATGGGATTCTCTGCTTTTGGTTTTTTTTTTAATAAGTTTCTTAACCTGCGTGACTGTAGATAAGCTTGTAAATTAGGCTTGCGTAACTAAAGGTTCCTGAACCATAAGGCAAGTAAGAAGAACCCAAAATGTATTTATTTCAAATCTCATTATTTTTGAATGTTTGGGGTTAGCAGCACTGGATATTTTTCATCTTAAGGCATTCCAAACTGCTTCACAAGTATAGACACACAGCATGACTGGAATGACCCCACCTTCTCGGTGTAAGGCTCATGCCAGTACTGGACCAGCACAGGACTGGGCTGGGGAATTTTTGGCTAGGTCATTGGGACAAACTGTGTTTCTGCCAAGCAAAATATCAGAAAGTCCCAAAACTCAGAAAGACAGGCCCTTGGGTTTTACGATTCCATCTGGAAGACCCACATACAGCTTGTCCAGCTTTGGAAGAGTGAGAAGTTGGTGTTGAAAGTCTTAAAATTTCACCAGAAATGAAGGAAGTTGGTTTGGACGTTTTCCTGCTCCCCCCTTTTCAAACAGGAACCCAGTGCTTTCCCATGGAATTAAGTCTGCGCATGCTGATGCATGCTGTGTCACTGGCATCCTCTGAAATGCAAAGAGGGCTCAGTGAGCATTAATCACAGTGGCAAAATATCATGCACTTGCCCTGCTTTTAGCATGGATTCTCCACAGACCTGAGCCAGCCTAGAGTGCAGAAGTCCCTCAGCATGTAAATCAGATAAATATTCATAACCATGCTGGAGATGGCTTTTGTTGGGTTTTTTTTGTCTTAAACGTCTTAGCACAAACATTTCCATTTACCATTCCCTTGTTTACAGCAAGGTGAATCGTATTTACAGTGCCGGGGAATTTATCGAAGGCAGCATTCTGCTTGTCGGCTGTCTCTCTCTTTCAGAAAGCAATTAGCGGGTAGCAGGTGGAGCATGTGAATGAGGGAACACACTGGAACGGGCTGCTCACCAAAGTGTCTGGAGCAACATCGGTACCCATCAGTTGCTCCACCTTCACTCTCAGCCTGACGACTCTTACACCAGGGTATAGCATGGCTCTTCTGCATATGAATGCTATTCAATAGGTTAGGTCAGGAAGGGAGGAAAAATAACAGATCTGCTTGGAATGGCTGCTGGAATTTAGGGAGGCTGAATAGAACCAGCTTATTTTTTTGAAGAAAATGCAATGGGCCTTGAGTAAACACAGTGGCTTCGAGCTTGTTTGGCCTCTCTCTTTCCATATGCTCTGAAGATCTTGTATGTTCTTGTGGTGAGACTGTGTCCAGTGTGGTGAGCCTCCTGAACTGCTCTAATACTAGAAAGGGAAAAGAGCCTTTTGGGGAGCTCTGTCACGCATCAGGGATGCTTCCTAGATGGAGTGGATGAAAGATCTGCAATCCTATGGACTTTAAGTTTAGGGGAACAGTCATGATATAGCCGTCCTAGCTAATGAGAGTGCATTTGGGTGAGAGGAGTCTGCCTGCATGCACATACTGTACATCTGTATTGTGTATATGTGTCAGTAGGGAAGAGCCTGTTTTGTCATACCACTCAAGCCAGTGCAATCTGGGAGGAGTGTGGTGAGTGATCAGGAATTTTACTGTGGTGGTGGTGATGGTGACTGGAGCTTTCGGTGGGAGCCCTTGACTCTACCTCCAGATACTGGTGTATGATGGGTTTCTGTGGCACTGCTATCTCTACTCTGAGTACCTAGGCACCAGAGCCAGGGAAAGCTACAAGTTGGAGGCACCACACCTATATCTTGAGGGCTTTCAGCATACCACCTGCTAACTCATCCTTCTCTTGAAA
Organism: Pelusios castaneus; assembly: GCA_007922175.1. NCBI lineage: Eukaryota > Metazoa > Chordata > Testudines > Pelomedusidae > Pelusios > Pelusios castaneus. The sequence continues at coordinate 3,527,118 of ML685842.1, read as the reverse complement.
ACCCCACTTGCACGCCCCCCTATGTAGGAAGGTGGTGAAGCACTAGAATGAGTTACCTAGGGAGATGGTAGAATCTCCATCTTTGGAAACATTTATGGCCTGGTTAGACAAAACGCTGGCTGAGATGATTTAGTGGGAGTGGTCCTGCTTTTAGCAGGGGGTTGGACTAGATGACCTCATGAGGTCCCTTCCAGCCCTAAGATTCTATGATTCTATGTCCCTTCCAACTAAGGCTATGTACACATGATCACTTCATTGCGCGATAAGGCTCCTTATCGCGCAATAAAGCTGACTGAGTACATACGATCATTTTTCTTGTGGCGGCAACACCATCTTGCCGCGCAACAGTAAAACCACTCAAAACCAGAGTGGTAAGCATTACTGCGGAACAGCTGTTCCGCAGTAATGCTCGTGTGTATGCTTTTTCCGTGGTAGACAGCCTCCAGAAATGTCCCAGAGTGCCAATCGAGGGCACTCTGGGACATTGGAGTTGTCAAATATGTCAATTTCACTGCTCTTGCAGAGCAGTGAAATTGACTATTATGGGAGCTGCCAGGTTTGGCGGCTCCCCTGGACTGAGCTAGGGGGCTGGCCCGAACCAGCTGTTCGGGCCAGTCCCCTAGCTCAGTCTAGGGGTCCAGATGGCGGCAGGGGCTGCGGCTCCTGCTGCCACCCTAAGCCCCGAAGCCCCCTAGCTCAGCCCCGGGAGCTGAGCTAGGGGACTGGCTTAAGCGCCGGAGCCTCTGCCGCCACCCGAACCCCAGGATTGAGCTAGGGGGCTGGCTTGAACCCTCGCCGGTTCGGGCCAGCCCCCAGCTCAGCCTCGGGGCTTCGGGTGACAGCGGGGGCTGGCAACGCAGCCCCCGCCACCACCCGAAGCCGTGCAGCTGGACTAGGGGCTGGCCCGAACTGGCGAGGGCAGCCGGTTCGGGCCAGCCCCCAGCTCAGCCCCGGGGCTTTGGATGACAGCGGGGGCTGGCAATGCAGCCCCTGCTGCTACCGGAAGCCCTGCAGCTGGGCTAGGGGGCTGGCTGTGGGCAGTGCATGGTGGGACAGGTGCCCACCATGCACTGCTCTTCTATCGCAAAGGAGCGTTCACACGGGTGAATGCTCCTTTGCGATAGAAGCAGCAGGTGTGTACACACGAAAGCGCTATATTTATAGCGCTTTCCTTGTCCCGCAATAACTTATTATGGGACAAGTTTCTCGTGTGTACATAGCCTCAGTCTGCTTTCTTTGGCTCCTGAGTGTCTCTGTGATGATCAGAGGTCATATTGGAAAATCAAAGTGGGTGAGGATTATCTGAGCCATTCCATCAGCTGTGTTTGGTATTGATCAAATCTATTATGCCAAATGAGGGAGAATAACTCCTTGTAAGCGTCTCTTAATGCTACAAAAGCAGCATGTGCTTGTGTGTCATACACAGTTTATGGATATTGTTCTGTGAGTGTTTTTAGCTAGAGGAGACCAGAAAAAACCAAAAAACAGGGCAACTCTTCAGAAAGGATCATTCTGAAATGTTTCTTCTGCAAAAAGTTAGCAAATATTTTACTTGTTACATGGAAAGTTCAGTTGTCCTTTGAGTTATTGTGTCATGTATGGAAGCCCAGTTCAATCAATGAAGTGTGAAATGGAGGGATTTTAGGTCTACTTTAAGTGCAAATGTCAAGGCAAACTTAAACATGAAATTCCTAGTGATGCCTCCATTATTGATATATTAGGTGTGTCTTTCTCTAAATATAGACTTGCAGTCTTAAAATTCAGCCTCTGCATGAGAGAGGGAATGCCTCTCCTTTTTAAAAAACAGGCATTTGGTGAAATTCATCCTATAGGACAAGGTGGAATTTTAAAGTTGCAGGGTGCAGGGAGTGTTGGCTAATGGATAGAGTACAGGCCTGGGAACTTGGGTTCTATTACCAATTTGCTGTGTAAACTTGGAGAAATGATATATCCCTACCTGTACAAATATTGGTTAACTGCTTCACACAGGGTGGTCTTGGGGGCTTAGTTAATGTTTTGCAAATCATAACAGTGGCTTGGGTGGGCTATTTTAAAGGATTGTGAAATATCCTCCAGACTGGGAATGCATTCCAATTCCCCTATATGCTTCCAAGGCTTCTTCCTCCCTTTCTGGTTCATCATGAAGTCCTTCAAGTGGATATGCTGTTTGACAAGCAGGCCAGCTTTGCTGAGCTCTGAATCTGGCCAGCTTAATGTAGAATAATAAAAACACCATTTAGAATAAACCTATCAGTGCTCCTGGGATGAGGTGGGGAGGGGAGATGCTTCCTTGAAAGTGAGCATTAAATGTTTGTGTCCAGAGCAGAAACATAACTAGGAGACTAGAGCTGATTCCCAGTGACAGCTCTCCCGCCAGATGCATTCTGACAGACAACAGTTCCTCCATCCATCAATGCCTGAGGGAATCCATCACTCTTCCTAACTGAGGCTGCAGGGGTGGGAAGGGTTAGTTGTAGGGATGGGTGAATATGGCTGAGAAATCTGGTAGCAATCCATCTTATGACCTGGAACTGAGTGAGAGAGAGCCAGCTTCAGCAACTGAGGGTGGGACCCAATCCAGCAGACTCCACTATGCTGTAAGGTGGACTCTGTCCAAGGCCTGCCCTGTGCCAAGCCCCGCTCAGTTAATCTGCCTAAATCTGTTTTTTTCCCCCCCATAGAATATTACAGCAGACTGGCTTTAGTGATAAATCAGCTACAGCATATGGATTAAAAATGGCTTTCCAGGAGCTGTTCTCACCAGGGTGACAGCACCAGTGATTCCTTAAAGCTAGGAAAGAATTTCACTCTTGTCTGGTTCTCTCTCAGCTGCAAGTAAAGAAGAATGTTCATTTGTGAAAGGGCTCATCAAGGCCGGTTCTGGTTTCTGAACAGACTCAGCACTAACATGCCTCATAGAACTCATTTCCTCCCTTGCACGATAGTTCCCTTCAATTCATGCGTCTGGTTTGGGAAACACGCAGCTTTATTGATCTGCATTCAAGCCTAGAGCTGAAGCCTTTTACTTTGGCATACCTCTCATTAACTTAGAAAGGGCTTTTAGGCAGCTTTAGGATTTGGATCATAGTAATTATCCAGATAATACTTACCAATGGGGGGGGGGGGTACATAAAGAAGCCCCTGTAACAGCTTTCTCCATCTAATGAATGATCGGGTTAACTTATATCCATTGAACATTGGTTAGTTATCAAAATCCACAATAAGGAACTAGTTTAAGAGTATCCAAAATTTTGCTCTATCTAATCAGACCACTAATTCCATCAAATCCTGCTTCCTGCTACTTTGGAGAAAGGCATACATTCTCCCGGCCTGTTTTTGGGGAAATGTATATCTGTGGTTCCTTCTTCACTTAATGTCTCAGAGATATAGTGACTTTGCTACTGACACAGCTGGTGATGTTGGAGTGAAATTAACTCAGAGCACAGGATGCCCAGATGCCACTACTCAGCTTTCAGACGTTGCCAAATATCTCTTACATTATTAAATGAACAAAAACTAAGTATATTACTGCATATCAATAGCAATGCAAGGGAAATGTGTTTTAGACCAAGCTGTGAAGCAAATGGCCAGAGAATGATATCTTGTTCATCTGGAGTGGGAATATTTGCTGTCTGATTAGAATAGGGTTGAAGACGTGCTCAAAATGCAAAAATGAGGACAGTTCTTGCCCCAGTGAGCCTACAGTCTGACAGAAGGAAGTAGGAACTAGGAAGTCATGGGACATCTAGAACAAAGCATATCTTGAAGGGGGTGGTATAAAATATGTAGTTTACTAAACTCCCTTCTTGGAGGAGCTGTGGAGGTGCATTTATTTGGAATCTGAAGCTGTGACTTGAATGTCATGTCATGAACTTAATTTGGTTCCCACACAGCCCGATCCCATTGTATTGGAAGTGAAAGAGAAATTTTACAATTAACTTCAGGTAAAGCAGTCAAGAACCTAGGCTAGACTCTCTTTGTCACAGCACTTCTTCTATCGGGTAAATCCTGGTTCTGCTGAAGTTTGGAGGACCCAGCTTTGCTGGTCTATTCATACACGTGAAGGGCAGCATGGCTCTGAGATTTCTCAGAGCATATGGGACTGGGACTCAGAAGGCCAGGGCTATGCTTCCAGCTTCGCAGCCAACACCTCACCTCGTGTGATCCTGGGCAAGATGCATCACTTCTCTGTAACTTGTTACCACCGTGAAACTGGGCCTAATCTCTCTCACAAGGGCAGGCCATAAGGGTAAAATAGCTACAGTCCATTCATGTGCAGTATTCAATGGGGTTATTAAGGTTTGTATGTGTCTCCAGTCCCCAATAAACTTTGTGTCCACCACAATGCAAAACCACCACCACAATTGGCACTAATTCATCCCCTTGCTAGCAATCTGAGCAGAGGCCTGACGCTGACTAGGCCATGGCGTCTGATCACCTTTCCTATTCGCAGGTTGCTCCTGGGCTGCCAGCCCAGATTTGGCTGGTAAGGAAAGCTTGCCTTTCTGCTTGGCTGGGCTGTACCCGCTCTGCAGAGAAGCAAGACCTCAGCCTCCTGGGTCGCCTATCCTCCAGCACCAAAGCCATTCTTTAAAAATTCTGATTTGCTGTCTCTGCTCGTTTTCCCCTACTCCACTTGTTTTGGAGGCGGGAGGGTTTCACTTGCTGTTTCTCGTTGGTTTTGTGCCCTCTCTGGCGCATGTGCAGCAGGTAGCTGTGTTGGAGTTTCCTGGACTGCACCAAGGCCTAGAAGTCCCTGTGCTCCACCTAGCTCAGCAGCCTAGAGCAAGAGAATAGCCTGTGGAAGATTTACTTACAGCTGGCTTCTTCAGCTACTCACACTCTGTGTTTTGACCCTTAAAACACTCGCCAGCATCTCCATTTTGTTATGTAGCTGTCGCCTCATGTTTTCTTCTCTGTGGGTCATTTCTGAGTGGGTTGAGAAGCCTGACCTTTAAAGTCCCCTCCTCAAATGTCACAGTGGCCATCTAGACTAGTGCCTAGCAGAGGACCCAGCTGAATATTCAGTATGTGACTGATGCAACTTTCATTTCTGTTGAGTCTCAAGGGAGAATGACCCAATGAGAAGGGGAAAACGGATGTTCCTTTCTCATAGTTTCCCGGGGTTGAGCGGCCCTTTTCCCTGTAAGAGCTTCCTGGCGGAAGCAACTCTTTGCTGCTTTAGAAATGCTGGGACAGTGTGGATAGCAGGCAAATATGTATCATTCAGAGTTCTGGGTGCTGTGGGCCTGCTCTGACTGGCGGGGAATTTGTTTATGTGCTATCGTCTATGACCAACTCTAACTCTCATGGCAAGCAGGGAAGGATGCAGGGGATAAAGTCTGAGGGGAATGCTACTTGTATAGCACTATTCACGTACTGATCTAAAGGGCTTCACAAAGGTGGATCAGTGTCATTATCCCCATTGTACTGGGGAAGGTTTTCAAAGGCCTCTTATAAGCAGTGGGAGTTGGGTGTCGATCTGCCTTTTTTGCATTTGAACGTCTCCCCCATGATGATAAAACCCTACTGGGAGGGTGGGGGTCTAAGATTAAGCATAATTAGGCAGCTGGACATTACTTGACCTTTTTTTCTGTCTGTGGTGTGTAGCAACTGCACCTCGTAACGTTGTCGGAGCAGTGGTGGGACTAGAACTGAGGTCTCTGATCTCCTGTGCTGGTACTCAGAGCACTGCTGGGGTAGGGGGTGTGCTCCAAACATGCTGGGCTTGCCATGAGAGCCAAGAAGAAAAGGACACTTGTGCAGGGGAAGCCGTGTGGTGCAGTGACTAGAATCAGATTCAATTTCCACCTTTGCCACTGTCTCCCTTGGGTAAATTGCTTCCTCTCTGTGTGCCGAAGTCAGTGTGGCTAAAAAATGAAGAATAATATCCAGCTGTTCAGACAGACTTTGAAACTGAGCAAAAAAGTGTTATTTAAAAGAGAAATGTTTAATTTATAATATTGCAAAGAATGTGAATGCAGCATTCAAGCTGTATGTCCACAGACACTGTGGCAGGCATAAATGATCTATAGTCTAGAGATGGGCCCTAGGGGCAAAATTCAGATCCAAACCACAGACTTTCAACCCACTGTCATCAGCCCAGAGCCTAGGTCTGAGATTGATTATGCATGTGTGTACCTGCATTGTGTTATAAAAGCTGTACTTTCCACTGGTCTGCATGTCCCAGGCAAGCTTTGGATCAGTGGATGCTCCAAGTAAAGTAGCTTGACATCAATGCACCAATGTGCTGAATACCTGGAAAGCATCATGCGTGTTAAATTTTGTATCTAGGGCTGTAGTTGTTTTTTCCTTCTGGAATTATTTAGGCAGCCCTTGTCCCCCCCCGGAGGGCATGCGCTTCAGCCACAGAGAGCTGCAGGAATTCCTCAAAGCTGACGATGGCCAGACGTCGGGGAAGAAGAGTTACTTTTGCAATGACTCTGTGTTCCTGAGGTTTGAATGCAGACTGAGCCTGTGATATTTGGCATGGCAGAAGGTGAGAATGCTGAATGAGGAAAATCCCTAGAATAGGGGCAAGAGAGAGGAAGGGAATTTTAAAAAAATACAAAACCCCAGGCAGGGCAGAAATCCTTGAGGTGCAGAACAGAATGGGAAGCTGGTGGGCCCAATTACTGCTTGATTTGATTTGTTGAAGATAGAGGATGCTTCAGCTGATGTAGCCTGACTGTGTTTATAATCCTGTTTAATTAATGTATTTTGCCATATATTTGTCACACCACTCCTTCCAAAGGATCGCAAAGCAATCTTAAACAAGAATCACTTCACTCATTGCCCCCCCAGGGAAGGGATTTTGACAGCTATCACACTAGCCTTTGCCAGCAATGGTATTGACCCCTACAAGTTCATGTAGGAGTATGTTGCAGATTTTCAATACATCTGCACAGGAATGCTTTGCAACAGTATGGGATGGGAAGTGACGAACCACTCTGAATCCAGTTGCACCTACCTGGGGGAAATATAGAAGAGGCAAAATAAGATTACTCACCAGGATATTAGAGCTCATTTCCCTTTGCTGTGGATTTCTAATGGCCAGTTGTGGTCAGGATTTGGTTTCATGACTCGTCTGAATTACAGTGTGACAGCTTCTGCTTGACTCTTATGATTTGAAAATAATATAGACTCCCAACAAAAATGAGTATTGTGAAGATACCTTTATTTGGACTCTTAACTGTGGATTGGATATGGATTGTTTCTATCTTTTAATGGAATTAGCTAAAATAGAGACTCGAGAACTGACACTGCCTGCTGGGTTTATCTTTGTACACTGCAGCTTGAACTTCTCATTCAATATTTTGCTCCAATTACTCAAATAACTGACATTTGGCCTCCTTTTTATTATAATTCTTTTTTCCCCCACTGCTCACTGAGATCAAGAAAGCAAGAGAGGGATTCATTGATAGTGTAATAGATCAATTATCAATTGTGAAGGTTCCAAAGCCAGGACCCAATCAGATCACTTTTTCTCACAGTGGGGTGGCCTGACTGATACTGACATGAGAGAAGAACTCCAAGTTTGGGGTCCCATCTGATTGGGAGAAGCTCCCTAAGAGACACATGGAGCGACTGATTTTATTGTTTTAGTTTAATACTGCCTGTGATTCAGCAATGATGCTTTGGTGAGAAGTGTACCCAGGGAGAGTGGGAGGCATGTGATAGCAATTAGAGGAGAATAATAAAAGCAATTAAATATGGAGGGCTGAGACGCAGAAGAGCTGGGCAGGGCAGCAGTAGCTGTGCAATTGAGAGGGCTTGATTGTGTTGAAAGGGAAAAGTGATTGAGCCCATGATTGCTTTGTTTAAATTCCTTACCTAAATGCTGATGTCTGCTGTGTGGGAATTTTGTTATTAATCCCAGTACAATGTGCTTGTTTTTCACACAGAAGCCTCTTATTTGGAGCTGAGCCTCCAGAGAATTTCGTGCTATGAGCAGGCTGAACTGGTACTGCATCTTCAGTGAAGCTCCCAGACCCTGAACAAATGTACAAATTCACTTCTTTTTCCTGGGGTGTGGTTGGATTTGCACAACACCAATTCACTATAAACCTCACCGCTACTTTCCTCCTTGAACTTGGGATGCCCTCGCTATGGTTTCCCTGCAAGACCTTTTCTCTCTTAGCTTCCTCCTGGGAGCTTGCCCAGCCTCTCTTTATACAAGGGGTGGGGTTAATGAGCTGCACCTGCCACAATCAGTCATCAGGGTTCCTGCACTTCATGGGTCAATAGACGTGTCTCCTTGTGACGCTGGAGGCCTCAGAGACTCATGTCCTCTCCAGCTGGTGCAGTGTCCGACTAGTGGGACTCAACCCTAGGACCAAGAGGTAAATTCACTCCCCATGACTTGGTCACTCTTTGGCCATCCTGCTGAGGCTTCCCATTACGCAGCCTGTCCTATCAATTGCATCCTTAAATAGAGATGTCAGACTAGGTATAGATGTGAAAAAGCCAAACAAGCAGAATGAAACATGTAAGCCTGAGATTTGTGATCCCTAGGTATTACAGATAAGCCAGAGCAAAACCCTAGGCCCAGCACAACACCTGGTGCACTATAATGAAATTTGGGTCCAGATCTGTGACCCTGGCTCTAGAATGGGCCAAACCGAAACCCAGAATCCTTTGGAAAGCCAAACTGAGATGGGACTCTCCAGCCAGGGCTTCCTTGTGGTACCTTGGGCCTTTTGGAATGCCTCACCCCAAAGTGTAGTGTGTTGGAGAGATTCAGAGCTTTTATGAAACTCAGTGAAGGTTTAGATCCCTGTCCTCTTGCAGTCCGATTTCCCCAGCCCAATTACAGACATTTGCCCAAAGGGCTCATGGCGAGCAAGTGATCCTCGGAGCTGTGTGGGATGTGTGAGGATGAGTGCGCATGAGGAGATGGGGAGGCATTTCTGTGTTCAGTCTGGGAGCAGTAGACAGAGTCCAGGCCACACCGTATGTTGTCAGGTAATAAAACGAGCAGCAAGGACCTCCTGTGGGTCTGTTTGAAGTAGAAAAGTCAGGTGTTTTTTCTGAGGCTGGCTGGTGCATGCGTGGGGAGTCTTGTAACTCGTGCAGTCGCATGTGCCAGACCCCTGCCACGGGCCTTCTCTTCCAGCAGACAGCTAACAGGGGTAGTGCCAGAGCTTTCAGAATCTTTAGTATGACCATGCACGTCCTCTATAAATTCCACATCTAATTCTGCTGTTGCAATTCCTCCTTTTCTGGCTTAGATCCTGTGGGCTGGAAACATTCTTAACACCACGGACTTTATCTACCATTCTGCAGACCTGCGCCTTCAGCTTTGCAAATGGAGTTTGTAGCCGGCATTCCCTGCTACATGAAGGCTCTGTTGCACTGCCAGAGTGGTGTGCAGGGGCCTTAATCTAACTGAGAATTAGGCCCTCTGCATGCAAAACCCTGTTGTGTTTGAGATGAAAGAGGAATTACTTCCATCCAGGCAACCTCCATTTGCAAGAGGCTTTGCTTTCTGCCTTGTTTGGGAGTGGGCCCCTGGACCTTCAAAGGAAATTGTGTGTGTGCATCTCTAGTAGACGAGGCTGCAAACTTCCTTGCTCTAATAATACTTTCATCAAAGGACCTCGGAGCACTTTACAAATGCAGTGAATTTGGCCTCATTGCTCTTATTGAGGCAGGTAACTGTTACCCCTGTTCTACAGATGAGAAAAGTGATGTACTGAGTAGCAAAGTGGCTTGCCCAAGGTCTCTACATCCGTGACAGAGAGCTGGGACTGGAACCCAGGAATCCTGGCTCTCACTCCTAATCACAAAACCAAACATACTCAAAGTTTTCTGATGGGATACAGTTAAGGCCCAGGCCTAGAAGGAAGTTCTCTCTTTCCGAATGGTGGGAGTGCAAAGAGAACTTTCCTAGGATAGTGAAACTCATGAGTGGTGCATCCAGGACTCTGCAGGAATGCATCAGTTCCTCTTGCAGCTTTAGAGGGTCTAAAGTTAAGCACTTGCTCCCCAGCATTAACCCCAAGATCCTTTTGTTTGTTCCTCTGATCCCATCAAAAAGAGAGCAAGAGGGTCCTTTGTTTTGTTCAACTGTGACTTTTCTGTTGTTGTCAATGCAGCAAACCAGACTGGGCTGAGAAGGGAAGTGTAATTAAAGTTTACACAGACAAAGGCATTTGGGGACGAGATACAGTGTTGCTGAATCCACAGGGGGCACAATTAACTGATAAGAGTAAACTAATTGTTATTCATATTAAATTAGGGCACAGGTGATTTGGAAAATCTATAGACACTCCCATATGCTTTGCAATTTTGAATTGCAGATTATGGTTTTATAGGTCCTTCTGGGATTTGGATTATTGAGCCAGAGTGTGGAGTTGTTTCTAAACTGAACGTTCCCTGCCCTGATTAACTACATGATAAAAACATAAATGTGCACATCAGAGGATTTATCTCCATGTTTGCATATTAATATTCTCAGGCATTAGTACCGGTGACTTTTATAGACCTGAATGAGTCTGGTTAGCAGCAGTTGTGTGAATCCAACTCAGGCAACATAATTCTAGTGTTTGCCATATATGATGAGGCCCTATACATATAAGTATGTTTGGGAGAGTGATAAGGCCTTCCATACACCAGGGAATCTGGACATGGATTGAGTGATATGGGACTGTGTACACAAAGGTGTATGTATAGCTCCATGTGATGTGTTAGCACACCTTTCTACTGTGCATTGCATAGGTTTTGTGTCTGTGGTTGTGGTGCAGCTGGGCCAATCTCAGCACTGGCTTGCAACCTGTGCAATCTCACTGCTGTCAACAGAACTGAATAGGGACATAAGCAGGAGTCAGATTTGGCACAGTGGGGTGTGTGTATGCTGTGCACTAACAGCCGATTGCGTGGGCTTTCACTGAGATGCTAAATCATCAAGTTCCATTTCCATGTTATTGGCTTAAGAGGGCCCTAAAACTTAATATTTATAAATGAGGAGCCATAAAATACTTTAAATTGCACACAGACTATTGGGGCATGTGGAATGTTATGTGCCAGTTCTCCCCCCCCCCCCCGCCTTTGCACTTCATCGTTACAATCCTACCTTGTCACAAGTTTGCGCCTACAGGAAAATTCTTCACTAGCCAAGCCTGCAGCTGGCTGGGGAACAGCTGGAGAAGAGTGTGACAAGCAATAGCACAGGGAGGGCATGTCAGCAAAGCAATTAAAACAGTTGTGCAGAGAGAAAAACATATGTGACTTACTGGAACTTCCCTGCAAGGTCCCTTGACCCTGAAATCAGGGGTGCAGGGGGACAGCGATGAACTCCAAATTCACTCAAGTGGTAACTCCACTGGCCTGGGATGCCTACTGAATGGCCAAGGCTCCCAGAGGTAGCATTAGCAGTGTGCATGCTCTCCCTCCGGTTCTCAGACTGCAGTATCCAAAGCAAAGGCAAGAGCCTGCTGCCTGTTCAGTGAGCTGTGGGTTTGGAAGCACAGAGCTTAATTACAGAGCAAAAGCACAGAGAGCTGGAACGCTGACTGTTTGTTTTGTGGGGGGAAGCTTTCCACTGAATTACAATCCCACTGAGACGAGTTTAAAGACCTGTGATGTAGCACCAAGCAGGTTGCACTAGTCTCTGAACAATCTCAGCCTTGGACTCTGGCCAGAGTAATGATCGGAGATAGGCTAAAGCTGGACAAGGAGTCCGGGGGTTATTGAATCACTCTTTCCAGCTCCCAGCGACTCGCTAAGCTATTTGCTTTTAGACATCCCCCTGATTTAACTCTACCTGCAATGGATCTTTAGCCCACGCAAGGACAGAGACTAATAGCAAATGGTTTTCTACAGTCCTTTGAGAAGCACTGCCGTGAGATGGGAGCTCTGTGCGACTTATTCCCTTGCTTCTGCGTCAACCTAGACTTGAGCCCTTCTGCCAGGGGAAAGGGTTGCTGGCTCAGGGTGGCGGTTCCACTGCTGGAAGAGAGAACCCAGAAGTGAAACGCCAAGATAAGGCTTACTGGGATTTTCTCCTCTGTCTTGCATTGTTCGTGCAAGGCCTTAATTTTTGTTGCTGACTCAAAGAGGAGAATCCCACCTACTGATGTCCCAATTCCATTTCTTGCAGTAACACCCTGGGTTTTCCTCTCAGATCTCCCTCCTTCACCTTAATACACCTGCTTGGCTTACGAATCTGCTCTGATGGACTCATAGCAATAAATATTCAGATTCAGGTATCCTCCTTGTTAGCATCAAAGCTTCAGCTGGGTGAAAAAAGACAGCACCAGAGAGATGGAGTAACAGGCACAGGAAACATCTCTTTTCCTTTGTGATGCTACAATGGAAAGGTGGTCTAGAGCAGTGCTTCTTAACCACTGTGTCAGGCCACGTTACTGTCACAGAGAGTTGGGGAGATGGGTGGATTCGGCTTGGAGTGGGTGGGCTAGTATGTCCCGAACGGTCATAATATGCTGCCAACTGTGTCACAGCTCACGAAAGGTTGAGAACCACTGGTGTAGAGACTCCTGAGGCTTCTCTGTCCTCTCATGCTGGGAGACTTTCCCTTCCCTGAACCACCACTGACATACACCCTTTTTCTATCACTTGTTAGATGTCAGTGTCTCTGCCCATCTTCCTAGCCACAGTAAAGGTTTCCAGGGCTAGCATCAGCTTGAAGACACTGGCACGTTGTAAAGTATGGACTAGTTCATATGCGTTCTTCTGCCCTTTGGAAGCTGAAGGAGCTTGATCATTAGATATTTTTGAATGGAAACCTGGGCTTCTATCCACTACACTAGAGAATGAGAGATGTAGTTAACAGCCATGCTGTGTGCAAGTGGCTGTGGATTTGTTAAAGAATCACTGCCCACCAGCTTCCCTCCTGCAATCTGTCTAGATCCCAGAGCACAACAAGCCCAGGGACTGGAAAGCTGGGAAAGGTTTTGGGTCCATGGTCTCCTGTAGTACAGGGTCCCGAATCCCTGTCTGAGTGTTAGGAAGAATTCCCATTGGGTAGCAAACGCTATTAATTGCAGCCCTCTGTACTCAGAAGGCATTGCACTACCCATCCTGGTAGACTGAACTTCAGCCCCCAGAGCACAGGCCTTGCCACTCAGTTGGTAGCAGTAATAGGCTCTTATCCTCCATGTGGACCAGCCACTGGAGGTGGACATTGCAAGCATGTGTCCCAAACACTAGGCAATGGCACATACGTGCTGGAGGGAATTGTGTCCACAAGAGTGAGGGGTTGGTTTTTGTGTTGCCTCCTTTCAAGGCTTCAAAACAGAATGAGGTTTTTGTTGCATGGGAAGGAATGGGAGTGCTAGTAATCGCAGTTTGTGCTTAGGAGAAGCTTCCATGTGGGAATAAGTAGCAGCAAGATGCATTGGCAAAGCTGAGTGGGGGCCAAAGGCTTGAGACTTTCATCTTGCTGCTCCCAGCCTACAGATCCCATGGTTCCTGGTTGCCATGTGACAGAATGGCATTAAACCAGGAAAACAAATATATTTCCTGATTTCAAGTGACTCTGGACACAGGTAGCTCTGAAGAGCTTATGGCTGTTGTGTTTGCATCTTGCCTAGGTAGGACCCATTTCTCTTTGCCTCCTCTGTTCTCGTCAATGTTTGTTGCAGAGCCATGTCACTGAAAGGCTGGGACGGGTGTTCTGTTGGCCTGGGAAATGCTACACAAACCTGAGACTAGCTGGTGACAATGATGGGGCTCCCCTGCTCCAAACAGGAGCAATTGCTGTTAATGAGGCTTGAGATGCATTGGCAGATCTGTGGCTGGCAGAGTAGGTGAGGGCTGCAAGTTAGGGAAGGGATGGATTGCCGAGGAGAAATGCTAGCTCCTTGCAGTATTCCTGCTTCTAGCCAGCTTCTCACCATCAGCAAAGAATTATGATTGTACATGCATGTGCACATGGCTAAAATACATCCCATTATTTTCTAAATATTTGCCTTCATTATCTCCTGCTCTACACCTCTCCTAATGAGGTTATTGTTTAGCAGTGGAAAGAAGCATTCTTTCCTCTTCGTGTAACCATGTTTCCAACAGAGATCCTCCTGACAATGCCAGATGGCAAGATGTATGCATTGGGGACAAGGAGGAAAAGAAACTGAGCTTCAGCTTTCCCCTCTTGAGGAAAAGCCAGTTGAAATTGTCTGCTCCAGCCATGCCTCAAGTGGATATAGTGCCTGGGAGGTGACTGTAAAGAGCACTGCAAAGGAACTGGCCCACCTTATCACTCTGGCGAGCAGGCAGTATGTCAGGGTGGGAGCCTTCTTGCTCCAGAGGGCGTGTTGAGTTGAGGGTGCTTGTGCCTCCAACCCTGTCATAATAAACCCTATGTAAACTTAGCTAGAAGCACAGCACTAATATTTTTTTAAAATGACATTTAAGGTATTGAATTTACATTGCATCTACCCAAAATAGATTTTTGGTGCACATTTTGCTGAGGGTATTTGTGCTGCAACAAGAAGGGGAGGGGGAGAAAAATAATGCTGCTCAGTTGACATACTCTGCTGTCCACCGCTCCACAGCCTGTCCTAGAGTCATGCCCAATGTAGAATGCTCCCAAGCAAACACCTGCCCCACCCCATTACACCTAAGTTTCTTAGGATGTTGTCTGAATACCTCTTCACACCCATCTCCATCTTGCCCAAGCTTGCCCTCCCTTGGAAGGCAGCACCAGTCAACATATGGTGCACACAATGCCATGCATGCAAACATGTTAATGTGCAGCTAGTCTGAGGTTCCAAGAGACCACCTTGGAGAATGGCAAGGCAGCAGGCCTGCACCGTTGCTGTGCTGCTTGATCATGGAACAAGCTCCCACTGAATTTCTGAATTTGTAATTTTCAGTTTGCTTATATGCTTCCTCCCCCCGTGCACTTTCTTTGCTGTTAGCAATAGACCAGCACTAGAACCACACATCCCCAAACCCTTCACTTTTATGGGTCTTCTGAGACTCTGATTCAGAGCTCAGCCTGAATATTGCAGCTCCCTGCTTATTTTTATTATGCCCAGATCCAAGGAACATTAGTGTTTTGACTGTTAAAAATATACAGCTCGACTTCATTCCATTTTCAGTTTTTGTCCCTTCCCTCTAGAAAGTCTAACCCCTTGCCCACATAAAGACTGCACCATGCATTCTATGAAATTCCCCACAGGCCCTTCTTACAAGGGTGACCCCCGGTTGCTTTTTAAACATGTCCCTGGCTCACAGGTCAGTATCCACCCTTTCAATGTAATGACAGCATGAATTTTTAATAGACATAGAGCTCACTGAAAACCTTATTACTAGCTGAATTGGCACAAAATTGCCAAATGAGCAGAGTATTTGGGGCTGAGCTCTCCCTAGGTACCTTGCTGAAAATGGTAAAGCCCAATGACAAAAAGGGTTGTGTCCTTTTCCCATGAAGGAACAGGTCCCTTTGTGGAAAAAGCAGCAGGGCAAAGGCTGGTCTGGTTGCGTTTTCTTTTGTAACGCTTTTGAAGTCTCTAGCTCTGGTGAAAGATGCTGAATTGACAGCCCTGGAGACCTGCGTGCTGAGACCATCAGCTCACTTCACATAGGTCCCACAGAGTTTCAGCCACTACTGGGCTGGGCACATGCTGAACCAGTGAGCTAGATGTGGAAGGCTCTGTATTCCATTATCCAATTCAGAGCCATCCAGGTACTCAGGTCCCCATGTTTTGTCAGGAACTGAGTTTGCAGTTCTCATGTCTGACCATTGCTGTCACTTCAGCACAGTCTCTGTTCCTCCCTGATACAAAAACCTCAGTGGACTCAGGCAAGATTCCCACTGATTTCATTGAGAATTTTGTCTTAGTAAGTTCCTCAGAGTTTGGCCCACTGAGAGGAAGGTGAAAGCTAATGTGGTAATTAATCTGTCTGAACGGTGCCTGAATGGATTCAGTTTGGATTGTTAGCACATTTGAGATGGGGTGGTCTACATTCGAGTCTGGTGCTGAGATGCTTACGTTGCTGCCTTAGAGACAATGTCCTGAGAATGCACCTGGCAGTGGATCTGTGCAATGACACGGTTCTTCGATCTTCCATGACTGATGCTTCTTACAGCAAATGGCAGGTAGCTATTGTTTTTCATTGGTCCTTTTTATTAACCTGCAGTTAGTTCTTTCACTGTGCTGGCAGGGTTCGTGATGACATTGATCTACTTTGTGGGTGGGAAGGCCCTCGCTTCCCAAGTGAAGCTTTCGTGTCCCAGTTACTACTATGCAAACTCCCCATGTGTATGACATTTGGGGGACCTAAACCTCCCCATATTGAAAGACAGTGGGGTCTTGCATGTAGGGCACTGGGCTGGGAATCAGGGGACCTGGGTTCTCCTCCTACAATGACCATTCCCAGAGAGTATTTATCAACGGTTCAGTCATGCTGGAAGGGAATAACAAGAGGGGTACTCCAGGGATCTGTCCTGGGGCTGGTTCTATTCAATATTTTCTTCAATGATTTAGATGATGGCATAGAGAGTACACTTATAAAGTTTGCAGATGATACAAAGCTGGGAGGAGTTGCAAGTGCTTTGGAGGATAGGATCGCAATTCTGAGGTAAACAAGATGAAATTCAATAAGGACAAATTCAAAGTACTCCACTTAGGAAAGAACAATCAGTTGCACACACACAAAATGGACAATGACTGCCTAGGAAGGAGTACTGCGGAAAGGGATCTGGTTGTCATAGTGGACCACAAGCTAAACATGAGTCAACAGTGTAATGCTGTTGCAAACAAACAAACAACCCTCCCTCTGCCACCCCTGCAACCTATCATTCTGGGATGTAGTAACAGGAGTATTTTCAGTAAGACATGAGAAATAATTCTTCCGCTCTACTCTGCTCTGATTAGGCCTCATTGGAGTATTGTGTCAATTTTTGGGTACTTCATTTCAGGAAAGATGTGGACAAATTGGAGAAAGTCCAGAGAAGAGCAACAAAAACGATTAAAATTCTATAATACTTGAGTTATGAGGGAAGATTGAAAGAACTGGGTTTGTTTAGTCTGGAAAAGAGGAGATTGAGGGGAGGCATAACAGTTTTCAGGTACCTAAAAGGTTGTTACAAGGAAAGGGAGAAAAATTATTCTCCTCAACTGCTGATGATAGGACAAGAAGCAATTGGGCTTAAATTACAGCAAGGGAGGTTTAGGTTGGACATTAGGAAAAAAATCCTAACTGTCAGAGTGATTGACCACTGGAATATATATTACCTAGGCAGGTTGTGGAATTTCCATCATTGGAAGTTTTTAAGATCAGGTTAGACAAGCACCTGTCAGGGATGGTAGATGGTACTTAGTCCTGCCATGAGTGCAGGGGACTGGACTTGATGACCTCTCATGGTCCCTTCCAGTTCTATGATTCTATCACTTGCTTTCTGACCATTCTCAGTCATTCTTCTCTGTGTGCCTCTTTCCTATCACACTTCATCTTATCTGTTTTCGGCATAAGCTGTGAGTGGCAGGGACTGTCTCTGTGCAGTGGCCAGTGCAATGGGGGCCTCTGGGTGGCGGTGTTACAATAGGATGGATATTCTGAATTTCCATTGCTAGATAGTTTTTTACAGAAAGCAGGGTGGGTGAGGCAATGTATTTTATTTGACCATCTTCTATGGATGAAAGAGACAAGCTTTCAACCTATACAGAGCTCTTTTTCAGGTCTGGGAGACGTACTAGAAACTAGATGCTTTTTATCTCCATTTATGATGGGTGCCTTTTTCTTGCTGGTCCTCTTCCCCCCACCTAATGTCTGGAACAATGGGCCGGGATGCTGTCCTTCCCTGAGTCTCTGCCTATCAAATGGATCTTTCCACTGAGGCATGTCCAACTGGTGGATGTGGCTTTCCAGAGAGGGCGGCCAGGACTCTTCTGGTGGTGCTGCTAGGAGTCTGCCTGCTGAAGACTGTCTCCTCCATGGTGGAGGCCTGTTGGTTTATGGGTGAGGGGATACATTTCCTGCCTATCCAATGGGTCTCTGTCTGGAGTGCTCCCATCTTGCCCCTTGGAGCTGGCCTTTGTCAGTGTTACTCTTGTTTCTGTGCAATCGCATGGTGCAGCTCTGTGCTCTACCAGGCAAAGCATGGTCCCTCCATTCCCTCTCCATGGTCCTGCGACTCCAGCTGCAGCAGAGCATCCCTACTCGAACTTTGTCCTCTGCTTCCCGCTTGGAAAGTTACGCTTCAGCTCCACCTTCTGGCTTCCAGGCCCATGTACGAGAAGGGGGCGACCAGATGCTGGGATCCACGCAGAGGGGGAGCATCCCAGGAAAATCAGGGAGAAAGAGGAAACGAGATGGCGAGCAGGTACAAGGCGATGAGGTCTGGCCAGTGTTACCTTCCCACTGCAAAACTTAGGGCTGACCCTTCTTTGTAGCCGGCAAGAGCAAGCATGGGGAAGAGAGTGGGATTAAGGGCTGTGCTTAATTCGTGCCAGGGCCTGCCGGAACTGAGCTCTGGTACTTCTGGACTTGACAGTTCATGGCCCGGCACCTGAGTTATGAAAGTAGCAAAAAATGCTGGAATCCTAGCGCCCCTTTGGTTATAAATTAAGCAGGGATTACAGGGGCGTGCTGAAAAGTTGACAAACCCAGCTGGACCCACCCGGCCTCTTGGAGCCCCACATCCTGCCTGTGAAGCACGGTCTGGATTTTGCTATGGGGCCCCTGTTTCTGAGCCCCCTTCTGGGACTCCGCGGGAGGAGCCAGCTGCCCCGGCGTCCCCGCCTCCCCGGTGCTCTCCCTCCCACCCCATGCCTGCCACTGAAAACTCCAGGGGAGCAGAAACCAATTCCTGGAGGGGACATCTCGGCGCCTTCGCAGCCTCTGCCCCCCTCGTGGAGGGCGAAGTGCCCCTGCCTGTGTGGAGTAAATTGGTACAGACCATTAGCAGTGCGGGTCCTCCTCTGCTTTAACCAGCCCTGCCTCCCACTCCCCACCCCCGCCCCTCGCTCTCGTAGCGCCGCGCTGCGCAGCCAGAGCTGGAAGCCGAGCGCGCAGCAGCCGGAGCAGGAGGGTCGGGCTGGGGGCGAGACACGGCCGCGGACAAAGGCGGAGGAGAGGAGCCGCGCTGAATCGCGCCTCTGTTCCCGCGGATTAAGGGATGAATGGGGGCTCGCTATGGAGCGAAGCGGCGATTCCGGCTGCCAGGATAAGGTAACTCCCTCTGCTCGTGCTCGCCTTTGTGCTCCGCTCCGGGCTGGGGGAGCCGCAGGGCCGGGGACTCTCCGCCCGGCCCCGCTTGCACAAAGACGAGGGGCACCGACCGAGGCCGCCCGGCTTTGCGAGATGCAGCGAGGCTCCCCGGCTGCGCTCCTGGGAGCGGGGTGCGGAAGGCAGCGGAGAATCCCTTCCTCCCTCGGTCCACCTGCTCCGGTCTCCTCCGGGGCCGGCTGCGGTGCAAGAGGGCTCCCCGCAGGCGGCCGTGCGGCAATGACCGGCTGTTGGATGTGTCCGGGGCCATCCTTGGCTCTTTCCCCTGTGAATGGGGGCGGATCTCTTTCATTCCTGCCGGCTCTGGTGAGAGCCAACTTCTGGACCGGCTTAAAGGACAATTTTACAGAGCTCCCTTCCTCCATGGAAGACGTGGAGAAAGGGGATGAGCCCCTCTGGTGAGGGGGCTGCATGGCAGGGTATGTCTGGGGGCAAGGAAGAAGGGTGTTGAGGTGGGAGAGCGGCCAGAAATAGATCTCTCTCAAAATCTCCTCTTTTTCCATCAGGCCCCTCTGGGTGACTCATTTCCCAGGTCCATGCTCCTGGAAGTCATATGTCATCTCAGGCAGAGCAGAAAGTGCAACTTGAAATAGCAGCGTGGGGGGGGAGGGGGCTTTTGCCCAGCCATTCCTGGGAGAAACATTGACTTGAGCATGAAACCCCCACGGGACAAAAGCCCAGGGACTCCACCTTGTGTCTGGCAGCCCCTAACTCGATTTGCCACGCAGAGATTATTGCAGCAGCCAGGGATCCATAATGAGACATGCTGTCCCCAAGTGAACTCCAGTAGTCCAGTTGGGGAGGCCTTCCACTTCAGCTTTTCGCATATGATTTGATATTAAGGGCGCAGCACCCATGTGTGTAACATTCCACAACTCCGAAATGGTGGTGTCTGCTACAGTTGCTTCAAGACCGATTTAGGGAGCTTAGTGCAGCGCTGTTGGGACTCAAGGGAGCCACACCAGTCTGTTGTATACATCCATAATCGCTTGTGTCTGTGAAGTGAGCGCTGCCAGCCTGTGTAAATGCAGGAAGTGCGGTCTAAATTTGAGGCTAGGATGAGGTAAATACACAGTGGAGATGCATCTTGATTAATGTTGGGCAAATAGTCCTTGCTTGGGCAAGTAGGGCCTTTTAAGTCAGTGGGTCAACTCTTGTCTACCTTGCTTATGCAGGTAGTCACATTTACACCCATGGAACTACTGTCATGATGGAGGCGAGTAAGCTTGGTTCTTTGGTAGCAAGAGTAAAGATTACTTATGTGAGTGAGGGTCAGCAGGGCTGGTCCTAAAGCAGGAGGGGAAAATCATTGGAGAAAAAAGTACTTGCACTTTCTGTAGCAACCAGTTTTCAAACACTGAGTTAAAACTACTGTCTGGCAGCTCTGGTTCACCCAGCCTGATGCTCAGGTCAAATACTGTATTGTATGGGGTTGACTGATACAACCCGCTCCCCACAATGATGGTTTTATTGGAAGCTCTGTTTTCACTGCGCAGTGCTGAAGCAGAGGAGAGGAGGGTGTGGCACTGAAGGAGTTAAATAATTTAGCTGTGTAAATGAGACAATTATACTACTCCGGCCAATCCTTGAGATGGACTGAGGGCCCGGGAACCAGTCACTGAAGTCCCAGAGGGGGGCTTGAGCTAGAGGGGTAAAGGCAGTTTCCTCTCTTACCCTTCATGAATTCTGATTACTGGTCAAACACACATGTACATATGTGTGTAAATTGAAACAGTGACTGGCTCAGAGGACTTTGGTTTTTTTTCACACCACCGAGTTACAAATCCAGCTAAAAGTAGGAGTTCCTAATGAAACACTGTCAGCCCTTTCAACATAGTGGTCATTGGAGTCATTAGCAATCCAGCAGCAACTCTGAGAGCCGACTTCCTCAATATCAGGCTATGGGGGCAAGGTTGATGGGAGCTGGGCTGGGAGTGCTCAATTTTGCCCACAAAGCTGTTCCTTTCTGTGACACACTTCCAGGTGAGCATGTACTGCTAGCTGGAGAACAGGAGTCTTTGTTGGGATCCGACAGATTTTTCAAGAGCCTGATCCAGAGCTCACAGAAGTCAATGGAAGACTTACTGCTGATTTTTGGATAAGGCTCTGTGTGAAAGGAAGGAGCCGGGGAAAGGAAGGTGCCTTCGGTTCATAATTGACTCTCCCACTTCATGTGTACCCCAGGCCTGATCCAGTGGTTTGGTTTGGTGCTTGTACAGCTCTCATCGCTGTAAGGCTGCCAGGGGCTCTGAGTCAGGTGTCAAACACACCTCCTTTATCAAGAAATCCTCCATACTTTGCCTTGTCTTCCTGCCCCCGCATCCTGTCTTTACCTGTACTGCTTTCCCTGGCTTATCTTTCCTTTTGTTTGACCCAAGGCTGCAAGTTCTTTGGGCCAAAGTGAGCACCTGGTGCTACCCTATGCAA
Source organism: Pelusios castaneus (assembly GCA_007922175.1). Classification (NCBI taxonomy): domain Eukaryota; kingdom Metazoa; phylum Chordata; order Testudines; family Pelomedusidae; genus Pelusios; species Pelusios castaneus. The sequence continues at coordinate 3,505,497 of ML685842.1, read as the reverse complement.
AGAGCTGCTTATGGCGCAGTGCAAGCAATGATTATTTGTGACATATAGTGGCACTAACTGGGGAGAGCTGCAGTTCCCATAATGAATGACTGATGCAATTCCCTTGTAGGGAGAGGTGGGAGAGAGAGGGAATGTGAGTGTGACAGACAGAGAAAGATCAACAGGGGGTTTTCAGGCGCACTTGCATTGAGGAGTGCTCACTGTTAAACAGAGAAGGGGATAGTTTTAAAGGGGAAAATGGATTTTTCTTAGCTGCCCTCAATGTTCATTTTAATCGTACTTAAAGAAGCAACTAAAAAAGCCTGTTGCATTGACCCTGGTGCCCTAGTGGCCATGGGGCACTAGGGCAAGCATTGCATGTAGAGGAGCCCTTGATATTTGTTATCTGTTCTGTTCTGTTCCTTTTGCACGGCCCTTGCTCCCTGTAACTCCTGCCCCTCCACAACCAGCTCCAAAGCTGGACAAGAGCCATTTTCTTTCCCAAAGCCTCCTTTAGTTGGCAGGTTAAAACTGAAGAGAGGAGAAGGTGTAATATAGTAGCCTGTACTGTGTCACTGCCCATCTGTCCTATGGTGATGAATCAAGCCCCAGAGCCTGGCTGAGCTCCAGGGTTTCTTTTCCTGTGGACTTACCAGAGGGCTCTCCTTTCTTTTGGACACTTCATCCCTCTAGCTGCATCCCCTTCTTTCAGGATAAAGGCCTGTGATGTATTTCTCTTCCCTCTACCCCCTTCATCCAGAGCCCTCCTTCAGAGAGCACCAGGCATTTGCCCTGGGAATGGGGAGGGGCTAAAGCTATGGCAGCTTTGCATTTGAGCGGGGTATTTAATAGCCAAGAAAGAGCCTATTATTCCAGGCAGGGAAGTGGCTGGTGCGGTAGCCTGGTTATCCCATAATTGCAGGATCTTTCTGTAAAGCATCTGGTGCTGGCTGCTGTTGGAGACAGGCTGCTGGACTAGACAGGGCATTGGTCTGAGCCAGTGCTTGTGTTCAAGCAGGTGGGGGAAGGAGTAGCATCTGCAGCAAGTCCAGAGAGGCCTAGATTCCCTAATGATGCAGGTGCACCCAGCAGGGATTCCTTCTAAATCTTTGGGGCAAATATATCTGCTAGGGCCAATGGCCTCTCTGAGCAGAAAGGTCACCAGCATGGTAGAGTCCTTGGGTTCCCTTTCTCTGTCACATGTGCTGTTTGTCTTTCTGCATAGATGCTGAATCAGTTAGTTGTCTTTGAGCCCTCCCCTCCCAACAATTAGGCTTCCAGAATATAAACCTGGGGCAGAGAATGGGGGATGATCTTTGCCAAGTGAAGGCTACAAATGAAACATCCTAACTCATGAAGGCCAAATTCATCCTCTGCCCCCAGTAGGAAGTTTATTTGAGCTAAGATTAGAGGGTGGGGCCTATAATTCTTACATCTCAGTTTAGCTACTTACACTGTCCCCATCACTGTGGTGTCACAGTGCTTCGTCATAACAAATGACTGTCTCTCCCCGTGTCCTTAGGTGGATGCTCCAAATCCCTGGGGAATGGAGGCATGTAGAGATGGACTTGCCGCAGGTCACACAGAGAATGACAGAGCAGGGAACTGAATCCAGTCTCCTTATCTGGTGCCTAACCATCCTTGCTCTTTCTGCTAATTCATGCACAATAACATTGTTTCACTCCCTCCTTTGGCAATTAATATTAATTCTGTGTCCTGGCCAATGCAGGATTCTTCCCTATTTGTTCTACTCAGTAAGTGGGGATTTCACTCCTTCCCTAGGGGTTACTCTTCCACAACCTCCTAGACCTCATTTGCAGGAAATATTTTTCTAAGAGTCAGCCTAAATCATATCCATTTCTTAAAAGCAAACACTGCTCTACACAGTGTATAGTCATCGGTCTGTGGAATTTGCCAACTCAAATAGAAGCAGCTGGGATTTTTTAAAGAGATGGATAATTTACAATCACTGATATAGTACAATGGATTCTAATCTCATGTTTCAGAGCAGTGACTCTCGACCTTTCCAGACTACTGTATCCCATTCAGGAGTCTGATTTATCTTGCCTAACCCTGAGTTTCACCTCGCTTAAAAATTAGTAGTGCTTTTTAATGTTCCCTGTTGTTGTAAAACAAGACAAGTCTCTAGATGAGTTGATGTGTATCCCTGGCTGAGAACCACTGTTTCACAGCATCATCTGAATGTGGCAAGTCATTTCCTTGAATTGTACAACTGAACATGAACAAGGCATCTGTTATTGGCCACTTCATTGCCTGGAAGCAGGTTACCAGATGAGATAGTCCACTGAGAATCTGAGTCAGAAGAGAAAAGTCTGTGTCCCTGTTAACTCCTCGGATTCCTGTGCTCCCCAGTGAGGTTCTAACTGACTGTCATCATGTCCTATTCTTGGCTGAGCCTATCCTGACCCTTTGAGCTCTTATGAAAGGTTGTGTAATATGTAATTCATAAAGAGAATGTCCCATGGGTAAAATAAACCTGATGCTCTGCATTAGTCTGGTCCAGAACTCAGTAGCGAGTTTCTACTTCTCTGCGATCCCTCCCTTCAGTTGCATCACATCCCCTTCCAGCGCAGGATGTGATATTAAACATCCTAAGGCTTGGAGCCCAAGAACCGTTGCTGATTAGAAACCCTGACACATTGATGCACTTCATTCTGCCCAACATCCTCTCTGGAGTGCCTCTATGCACCTCTAACACGGAGCTGACTTTCCGCTCAGTTTGCACTGTCACTGCCTGGAATGAGTAGGGGACAGACCTATTCTCAGCATAGAGTGACAGGCGAGGGCTCTAAACTGCAGCAGAGGGACTGTGTGTCTGCAGCACTCTACTTCAGAGCACAGCTTAGTACATCCGTAATGCTCTAATATGTTCACCAGGGTGTGAATCACATGAGCACAGTGGATTTTCAATGAAACTTACTTGCAACTGCAGCAGCTCTCCACTGCTACCTAGATGAGCATCTGTGCCCACTGGTTAGGTATCATTTCCCCGAATCCCTGCTCACACGAACTTGCGTATTGCTCCATTTGTCTCTAGTTTATACACTGATGTTAAATAAGCACAGTTTTTTCTTTGCACTGATTCCAAGTTGCTGCTAAAGGGTTGCACAGAATTCCCCAAGCAGAGCTCTGCAACCCTGTAGAGATACCCTCAGGAACTAGCCAGCACCTTGAAAACCAGACATGGGAAATTTGCGTTATCCACTAGGGACACGCTTTTCAAATGAGTTTGAAGGGAGTGGGAGGCAGCTGAGATGGTGGAGGAAGCTTTATCTAATGGCTAGACTAGAGAAAGACAGACAAGGCTCCTGGATTCTACTGCTACCTGTGTCATGGACTTACTATGTGAGCTTAGGCAAGTAACTTGTCTCCCTCTGCCTCCATTTCCCCCTACGGTAAACAGGGACACTATTTTCTTACCTTTTATTAAGGAGGTTGGGAGAATTAATTTAATCAATGTTTGAAAGATGGCATTAAAGGACCAGGTATGCATGAATTGATGTAGGAAAATCCCCCTGTAAAGAAGTTGTATTTAGCCTTCAGAGAACTGGGGTGAGGCTCTGGCAGGGGTAAGACAGTCCATCATTCTGCTGGTACCTTGAGTATATAGACAGTGAGTTCCAGAAACCATTAAGATAGGGTCTTCTGAGCAGTATGGTTAATTTAATAATTCATTCAGTATGTCTATGGAAGATCAGCAATTCTGACAGGTTGTCATTAGGTAGCAGGCTTCTCTGTATCTCTGATGTCTTTGGCCTGTAACCTAAGCAAATCTAATCTGTCTTGTTTCTTCCTTCCCTCCAACAGGAGAAATGCAAGAATTGCAATTGATACTGCTAGTCAGAGTTGTTCACCCAGAGGGTTGCAGCCAACCAAACATGAGCACTTGCTGATCACAAGCACACGTAGCAACATTCACCTCACACTTGAATCAGTGTACATAAACAGGTTGACACATATGGCCATGCAACATGCTTCCCCTCAGATACATTCAGATGTGCACCCTATGACATGTACTTATACAAGAGAATCAGCATGTGTTTACATGCTCACTCGAGTTATCCATCTTATGTACACACGTGTGTGCATGTTGCAGTCTTCATGCCCACTCTGTGGTCCGCAAATCTTGCTGAGAAATAGACACATAATCACTGTCTCCTCTCCAGCTGCCCCATCCTGCGTCTCTTAATAGAGGGTTTCTAGACTCAAAATTCCCCTGCTGAGAAGGCTGTGTGTTGGGAACTATAATGTCTTTAAGCAATTTGCTAGCTGCTGCTCCCCGGCTCTTGTTCACAGCCAGCCTAATACTGAGTTAGTGAGCGCTAACCAATGCACTTTAAACCTTCCCAACAGGGTGAACGGGAGGTATTTAAAGTCTCTAACTGCTATGGGAAAACTTGGCTTTATAACTCTGTGGTCAGTGATCCTTTTTAGTGAGCCAGTGATGGAAAGTCTGCAGGGTGCCCTGGAGATCCTGATTAGAAGGGGGAGCCTCCCAGCCCTGAAACCTGCTCTGGGCATCTCCCCTGGTTGATACAGCACACACTGCAGGAACAGTGTAGCATTCATGGTAGTGAGGGTGGAAGCCCACCTTAAAGTTAAGGTGAAAAGGCAGCAGGACAAGAGAGCAACTGGCTGTACACCCCCTTGCAGCAGGATAAATCGCTCACTTGAGGGATGCAGTGCTCATCCCAGGTGGAAAAGTGGTTCTGAACTGGAAATCCACCAGCAAGTGCCGAAGGAGCAGAGGAGGTGGGCACTGAACCAGGCACCTTATCTTTCCTGGCTGCCTCAGGAGGCGCTTCGGACTTCCCCTTCTCCAGCCCCCTCTTACTCGGGCTTCTCGACCTATCAAAGGCTTCAGTGGCCTGTGATTTTAAACATTTTGGTCATCCTGGCCACAACAGAGAGAATGAGACCTGGTGGCCTCTAGGCACCAAACAGGGGGACCAGAGAGATGGGGCTGCAGAGATTGTGAGGAGGAAGGAGTTGTAGACCGAGGAGAGGAGGGGTGGGGCAGAGCGAGTTGTGTTCTGAGAGGGTTGGGATGACTGTTACAGAGCAGGGTGACCAGGCAATAAGGCTGTAGTGAGGGCGGATTCATGGGGACAGGGTTGGAGCCTCAGCTGAGAGGCCGCAGTGGGGGAGAGGAGGGACCAATATGCTTGTAACATGAGAAACAATACAGTTCTAGGTGAAAAGCATAGTTCTGAATGGAATGGCAATTGTGCTGCTTGTGTTAATACACCAGCCAGCACGACTTATGCTAGCTATCTCTAGAAGAGGTGGTTACCCACAAATTCCCATCCCCACCAAAGGCAAGATGCAATGTGTTCAGTGAGGCAATTGAAACGGGTTTGGTGTTTGAGTTGGGAGGAGAATAAGCTACCTGGCTGAGGCAGCCTGGTCCACTCACTCTGCCCTGCAACTCTGGAGAAAATAAGTCTAGATCTCGGACTCAAATAAAGGGTGAAATTGCAGTTCACATGAAGTTGTCCATTAGGGCCTCAGTCAGTCAGAGTGAAAGGCTCTGCTGGAGCGTTCCTGTTGGCTTGTAGATTAAATCCTCCATTCAGGCTGGCCTGCTGCTTGGCTATGGACAGTTCCCTTGAAGATGGGCAAGATGGACATCCTTTTGTAGAAAAGATCCTGAATGCTATACATGTTTTAATGACCGCTGATGTTTATTGTCAACAGGATAGGGTTAACTGGCCACTGGCAACCCATTGCAAGCGATTATTCTAATCTGTAATGGTATTTACTGTTTGTTGTACTGTGGTGTATCAGGTCTGCAGCAGAGATGAGGTTGCTTGGTGCTGCGCCTATACTTTATTCCTGCATCAACGAGTCTACAGTGTTAGTAAAGGCAGACTAAATATTGGTGCCATTTTATAGATGGGTAACTGAGACCCAGAGAGGAAGTTACTTGCCTGACATCCCACTGGGATTTGAACCATGCCTCCTGAGTCTCAGTCAAGTGCCTTTCTCACGAGACCCACCCTCCTCTTAATGTGCAGTGCAGGGTATCTTATAGCAGACTGGAGCAGGTGTTCCTCTGCCGTAACTTGTGGATGAGACCAGAGACCAGCTAATTCCAGGCTGTATTGTGTCCACAGGCAACCAGCACACATCGCAGCTGGATTGACTTCATAAATGTTTAAAAGGCTCATCAGCTTCCATCACTGGAATGTACTGCTTCAAATTCTAATTGGGAATAATCCCTATTTAACCCTGGGCTGTTACAAGGCAGGGTGCTGTGGAGCCCGGGGAATGGAGTTTTCATCAAGTTCTTTATCAAAATCCCCTCTACGTGTTACGTCTTAAACTCTTGTCGTCCCCTCTCTGGAATACCAGCAGCCAGTTCTCGACTTAATGGGATGTGGAAACTGCAGTTTAAAGTCTTGCTCCCAGCATCCAGCCCGTGCCATCTCATGGACAGAGTTGGGTTGCAATAATCTTTCATTCTCTTTTAGCGCCCTCGCCAGAGGAACATGGGTGGCTTTGGAATCACATTAATGTAGCCTCACATGAGTAGGTAATTATTATTCCCATTTTAAAGTTAGGAGGCTGAGATGCAGAGAGTGAAGTGACTTGAGTCAGGAGGAGAACCTAGGAATTGTGGCTCCCTACTTCAACCGTTTCTTTAGTGTTCAATTCTAGGGTACCCTGATACCCCCGACCTTGGTTACTGCAGCATGGCACCCCTGCCCTGATCTCGGGTGTTCTGCAGGATGTTAGTTCTTAAGCATCTCTGCAAGTAGCACAGTCTCTTCCCCTCCTCCCTGGACTCAAACTAGCTCAGTGTGCTAGTCCAGAGCAGGAAAAGCTTGGCTCAGCCTGTTTCCACTGCCTTCCATCAACTTGGAAAGAGACCAAAGATGAAAGGCAGGACTCTGAGGATCTACTCTGGATTTCCTGACTGGATGAATGCATGGAGCCAAGTGGGATTTGGGGGGAGATTTGGATGCCTGCTCCAGGATTTGTCTTGCACTCCAAGTGTTTATTACATTTACAGTATTATGATAACCTGACACCACCAGCACAAGTCAAGGCCCAGCTCTCAGTGAAGTCAAAGGGAACATGAGTCCATCTAATCATTTGTAGTTCTTGATTTTCCACACTCTTTCTCTCTCTGATTGTACAAGTGGTTCTGAAAGCTAGGGCCAAAGAATTTGTGAGTATGGATGTGGAGGAGCTGAGCAAGCTGGGATAGGAGCTCTGGCTCTGAGCAGCCCTCTTCAGCCTGTTGTACAGAAACACAAAGTGGCAGCGACTCTGAGCCTGTGGTGCCTTGCCCTGGGCTTGGCTATAAATATCAGCATGGATCTGAAATGGTCCAGCTAAACTCTCAGCTTTCTCATTTGCTCTCTCCTCCTCCACCTGCCTCTCTCTAGCCGCCTCCAACATGCACAGGAAACTCCTGTGCACATATTTATCCAAACACCAATGACCCTGTTCGAGCCCAGCCTATAAATCCCAGAGGTGACTCTGCATGTGCAGTGGCAGAGAGAATCCAGTTGCCATGTAGGGATGGAAGGAGGAGAAATGGGCACAGAATCCTGGAGAATAGACTGTAGGGAATGCTCCTGCTCTGGCGGGGGGTGGAAGGGGCAGACAACGATTCTGTATCTAAACATCTGTCAAATGTGATGCAGCGAGAAACAGGAAGTGAGACCAGCCATGCTGAGCCACCAACATCCCCATCCCCCCCCAACAACTATTGGGAGGAGGGACCCAGTAGATTTCCCCCTACTCAAGCCTTGTCTTGTGCAAAAGAGACCCATCCAGCTCTGACTGCATTGCAATGTTGCCGGGAAGAGTGGGAGTTCTCACTACTGGAGCCGCTGCTCTTCTGATCAGGGCGTCAGCCAAGTCCCTTTTGCCCATCTCCTGTTGTCCTGTGTCTGGGCCAGGCTTCCTGTTGCCACCTCCTCCCCCCCATCAGTGCAAATCACCTTCCTTTGTTTGTCAGGACTGCTGTGGCCTTAGGAGGAGTCCCCCCCAGGGGCATGGTAGATGGTGGTGCTGTAACTGCTGCACCCCTTGAGGGGTTCTGCTAGATTTAGGGCTGCCTTAGATCCTGGCATAGCTGCAGCAGGGGGGATGCACTGAATCAGCATGTTGCGCCCCCTCCAGACTCCTTTGCCACACACCTTTCCCAGCCAATATTGCGCATGCTCACCCGAGAGAGGCTGAGCCTCCTGGCGGGTTTTCTGCAGGTGTAAACCAGGAATAATGGGTAACCTGCCCTCTCAGTAAAACTGATGCTGTACCAGGGGGCATAGGAACCATTGCCCAGCACAGGACAGCTGCTGCACTGCCCTGAACTGTCAGCCGGGTTGCATTCACACAGACCTGGTAAAAGCAGGAGCAACTCCACTGATTGGGATTTGCACCAGACTGTATCAAATTCCTTCCTAGTCTGTGCCTCTCTGGGTGCCTGGGGCACAGGGCCTGGTAAGAGCCAGTCCCTCCCATCTCCTTTTCTCCTTGACTTACTCTCATTCTGCAGGGAGCTGCAACGCTTCCCTCCTGTTATCCCCAGTCCATGAACCCTCCATCACAGGGTGCAGGCAGTTGTAATTGAAAACTCACAGGAGGGGCTGGATTTGGTGGAGTGTATGGGAAGTGAGTGATGCTGCACTGTAGCCATTAGTGAGGGACATTAACCAGATGATGAGGAGGAGGTTTGCTAGGGTTATTAACTCACATCCCTCACCTTAATGAAGCCATAAAACTGACTAGGGGGATTAAACTAGGGGAGAAATGCTGTAAAGTTCCCCTTCCAGACCAGGCAGGGGAAGAGGTATCTGTACAACAGGAACTTTGTTAAAGGCTGGATTCAAAGCCAGTAACCCATGTTGGCCCGTCTGGAGTTTAAGGTTTACTTCCGAATTATAGAGGAGAGATTTGAAGGTTCTTAAGGGGTGGAAGTCCTGGTGGGCTGAGCCTCTGTGGATAGGAGTTGGGAGCAGGATCCCTCCCACAGAATAACCCTGCCATCCTCTTAAATTGAGTTTTGATCTTGTTCACAACTCTGAAGCTAAGCAAGGTAGGGTTGTATCAGTATGTGGAAAGGAGACCTGAACAGAAAGCTAAGCAATACAGGGAGTGAATTTGGTGATTTCAGATGTCCCTCTCCCCCCAGAGTCGGTATTGAGCCTATAGCCCAGCATGATTTAGTTGGGGTTGATCCCGCTTTGGCCAGGGCGTTGGACTAGATGATATCCTGTAGTCCCTACCAACCCTAATTTTCTACGATCCCCTGATTCTATGGCGATAGGCATTGATGAAGGCACAGTTCTTTTGGATGAATTGTAAAACCAAGGTACTGGCCACTTTTGTTTGTCTAAAACGTTGCACGAGTGCATGGCAGTATTAGTGAGAACCCCAAGGGTAAATTCTAGGGAAGTTTATTGCATTCTGTCTTTCTATATTTCCCCGCTGGGTTCAATAGGATACAGGATTCTTCTTCCCTTGTTGCTCTAAATTGTCCTATAGAGCTGTTGTGTCCCCCTACCCAGAAGCAGTGGCACTTCAGTGTTGTGTGGTGATGTGATACTAGTATCAAGAGGCTTAGACATGTACATGCTGGATTCCATTTGGGTGGGTGGCAGGTGGTTATAGAAATTAGAGCTAGGGAAGTAAACTGGGATGGGAAGAACCTGTGATTCAACTTTTTTCCTTTGCTGGTGGAATATTCACAGTCGTGATTGTCTCTGACTTATCTGAGTTTACTGGACACCCATTGCTTTGAAGATTTTTATTCTTAAGGATTGGATGGTTTTGTTTCTTTTTCCATGTTTAGATGAGCATGCTGCAGCATATTTCATTAGATTAAGGTCATAAGGGGTCATCATTATTATCTAGAATAACCTCCTGCAAGTTCAAAGTCATAGACCAGTGGTCTTCAACCTTTTTTGGATCAGCGCCCAGTTTTTCAATATTTTCACATTTGCAGTAAATTTACCACCCACCTACATAAATTGTTACTTTTTATAAATTGCCACTGTTGTTAAATTAATTGTTACATTGTTGTACTGTTAATCATTAATTATAATTTTCCATTTATTTAAATTTTAAACTCAGATATTTTAAATAGGATATCAAACAAATTTCATTCAAACAAAATGTATTCATTATTCATTCATTATTCATGCAAACTTGTTATAAATTACAGCCAGATGAGATGGCCATTATCTCCTTCCTTCATTTTTGTAGCGCCCACCAAAAATCACAAAACGCCCACTAGTGGGCAGTATCACGCAGGTTGAAGACCGCTGTCAAAGACATTCACCTACCTAGCCTCTGGCTGAGTTACTGAAGTCCTCAAATCTCAATTTAAAGACTTCTTCACATTGCAGAGAGAGCATTCACCATTTGGGCAGATTCTTGTTTGGAAAAATTGAGAGCTAAATTGAAAGCACCATGGATCTAGGCTTTTGACAAAGTATCACCTGATATTTTCATAAGCTGGTTAGGGAAATGCAGTCTAGATGAAATTACTTGTAAGGTGGATGTTCAACTGATTGAAAGACAGGACTTGGAGCAGCTGTCAGTAGTTTGCTATCAGCATGGGAGGCTGTATAGTGGGCTCCCACAGGAGTCAGTCCTGGGCCCACTACTGTTCAATATGTTATTGACGGTTTAAAGAATGGAGTGGGGAGTAGGCAGTGACACCACAGTGGGAGGGTTTGTGAGTGCTTGGAGGGACAGCATTAGAATTCAAAGCAGTAGTCTTCAAATATGTTAAGCACTGTTATAAAGGAAAAGGTTCTCCGTGTCCACTCAAGATAGGACAAGAAGCAATGGGCTTCATCTGCAGCAAAGGAGAGTTAGGTTAGATGTTAGGAAAAAAACCTTTCTAACTATTAGGCTCTGGAAGAAGCTTCCAAGGGAGGTTGGACGCCCATTACTGGAGATTGTTAAGAACAGACTGGATAAACCCCTGTCAGGGATGGGTTTGGTAACTTCTTGAGATCCCTTCCAGCCCAACATTGCTATGGTTCTAGGGCAGGTGCTGGGGATGCAGTGTGCAGCTGCACAAGGGGTGATTCTGATGGGAACTCCAATTCCATCCCTTTCCAATTGCACCTCTGAGATGCAGTTGATGGGGGAATCACACCACTAACTCTTGGGGTTCTCACTGCTGAAACCCTCTTATTTCCCTTCACTTCCAAATCCTTCCAGCCCAAGCAGCAGCATCCAGCTGAGGGGTGGGGTAGGGATGGTTTGCAGGGGGAGTATCGGACCAGAAGACAGGAGTAGAATGAGACATCATCAGGGCTAAATGCTGGTTCCTCAGCACTGGGAAGGTGCTTTCTGGGGTCCAGCAGATGCAGCAGCGTCTTCCCCTCCCCAGTCTGGAAGACTCTTCTCAGGGAGAGGGAGAACCACGATAAAAGGTGCCTTTCTACAAATAAAATGAGAGCAAAAGGCCCGCAGATGAGATTCAGCAGGCTGAGGTGGTAGCTCATGTGCTGGAGCTGTTGCCTGTGGTGCCCATAAGTTATTGTGTCTGCTCCTGCAAGAGAGCTGTAATGAGCTGCTGTGCGTCTGCTCTACTAGTGCAATAGCTCTACGCTGGGAGCAGCTGATGGCGCTCAGGTAGCTGGGTGCTGTAACTTTTGGAGCTGGGGGATCAGATACTGTTGCCCTTCCCGGGGCAGGCAGTATACTGACAGCCAGGAAGCCTTCGGTGACAACAGATTTGTTACATTAGTTTAATGCCTTCACTCCCTCATCCCCCTCCAATTTATCTTTTAATAACGCTGCCAACATTATTTTTCATCTCTGCCTCACAGGGCCTGCTTGCTGCATGCTTCGCCTGGCAGTCCTTTCTGTCTCACCCGGACCGCTCATACAGTGCCACTCTAATAGGAAGAGACACCGTCTGCGGCAGTTAATAACTTATGTTACAGGCTGAGTCATTCCTGTCATGAGGGAATTGCAAACTGTGCAGCAAGCTGGAGCTGGGATCCCATTCTGTGAAGGTTAAGAGGGTTGGTTCTGGTTTGGCTCTGGGTTGTGGGTGCTCCCATGCTGTCAGTACTTCAAATTTAGTGTTTTCGCTTATGGATTCTGTAACACTTCCCAAAGCTGTGTCGCTGTCATTTAGAGGTGGGGAAACTGAGGCCCAGAGAGGGGAAGCCATTTGCTCAAATGGGAGTCAGTGGCAGGGTTGTGATGCGCCTAGCCTGGCGCCCACTCTGCAGAAAAGTACGCACGTCTAGAAGTGATAGGAAAGTCTATTTTTATACAATATTTAATGACGTGAGGGGTTGCTTTTGCAATATTGAAAAAAGTCTGCAGGCACAGAGGGATTTTATGCCTCTCTCTGTGTTGCAAACTATGGTGACTGGGGGGATTTTATCACGGCAGCAAGAACGGTCCCTGGATTCTCCTTTTCCAGAAGCTCCTGCCCCTGCCCCTGGAGCTCAAAGAGAGTCTCCATTTGCGGACTGGGTCAGGACAGTGGTTCCCACTCTGCTCCCAGCTGCCTCGTGGGTTCTGGCTTGTTATGAACTGGGACAAATACCTTAGAAAGTTTCATTTTGCTTTTAAAGATGAGCATCTTCTAGGAATAATCATCTGCAGAGATGATAGCTCCGGTAAAATGGCATGCACTCTGAACTCTCATGCTCCAGGACCTCTGCTGAGGCGAAGAAGAAGAAAAAAGCCCACCCAGGGTTAGCATTGTCCAGCAAGGTGCTCTATGCAAGGGTGAACACCTTCCTGCACTAGTCACTGAGAGCCTCATGACTACTACGGGAGGATGTATTGCCTGGTGCGCCATCCGCTAGGCTGGGATTCAGGAGACCTAGGTTTTGTTCCTGCCTCTGGCAGTGGTTTGCTGATTGACTTTGAGCAAGTCACTTCCCTTTCCTCTGCCTCTATTTCCCCAGCTGTGAAATGGGGATGAGGCTCTGCAAAGTATTTAAATATCCATTAATGAAAAGCACTATGCAATATTATTGATGGCTACCTGGTCTCTTCTGGTTATGGAACTTGCTATTTAAACCTGAACTTCTCCATCTTCCACCCATCTAGATTAAAGAACCCCTTAGTACCAGTATTTTTGTCACTGAGAAGGAATTTGTGTACCATAAGCAAGATGGAGGAAGTGGGAGCACAGGGAAGCAAAGTGATTTGCCCAAGGCCATGGAAGGAACCAGTGTCAGAACCAGGTGTAGCGCTAGGGTAGGCACCTGAATCGGAAAGAGTCAGTCTGTCGCTGTAAGCCAGGCAACTGTATAACTGGTATGGCCAGTGCCAGGCATTCGGACCTAGAGTCTGAGTAGGAGTCAAGTTTGACTTCCCTGAGTCAATCCTGAATAGCCATGCTGGACATGAGAGGTTTAGGCAGCACTGGGGCCCCAGAATAGCAAAATCACTCTGATTTGGACTGCGAAACTGGCATCTCCCTGCGCGGGGGAGGCAAGCCGGGAAAACTGCCTGGCTTGGTTCCCTCACCCTGGCTACCAGGGTTGCAGAGGGAGGCTCTGTGGAGCATGGCGTCTTGTTGTGCAGAGGTACGGACTCCATGTATCTTGTCCACTCTGCCTGCACCATGCTGAAACCCTGCTGGTTCCCAGGGAGGTGGAGTCCATCACAGCCAGCATGGAGAAAGGGAGGGGAGGAGACAGAGACAAGATGTGCTTTGCAGGGGCCACTGAACGGCTCCTTTCCCGTCACGCTGTGGCCAGGAGGCAAGGCTGAGTCCTCGCTGCAGGCTGCTCTTGCAGCTAGTGCCGAAGAGGGGAATTGGGAGGCAGGTTAAAATTACACCGCTCCCACTTGTTTCCAAGAGGAAGGGCGGGGAGTGAGTTTAAAACTGCACTAATGGACTGTGGAGCTGCCAGCAGAGATTGGTCACACTGCATGTTGTGACTTGTTGTTGGGTGTTTGATTTTCTTTTTAACCGCTTCCCCCCCCCCCCCGCTGTGGCATTTAAAAAAAAAAGTCAATGCTAATCCCTTGGTCCCATTAGTGATTTGTACAGAGGTCACATCCTGGCTCTCTCTTAATTCTCCTCTACTCCTGGACTGAGCCTCCTTTAAAGAAACTGTCCAATGGGAGTGTGAGCCAGGGATCCGCTCTGGCCATAAGCTCTGACAGACATAGGCTGGGGACTGCCTGCCTGCTGGGTATTCTGCTGTTCTCCTGACTTCAGTGTGTCCCTCAATCCCAGCCAGACTGCAGGAATCGGTGTCTGAGAGTCAGCAGGCAGCACTCGTTTCTCGTATCAGTCCCACTTCCAGTGCCCCCCACATGGCATCCTGAGATGCTTTCATGCTGGCGTGGGGGTTACTTTCAGTTGGGTATGGCGTTCTTCTGTGCTTCTTGCCCTGGGTGTGTGGTTAACAGCTTTCATCTATCCTCCAGGTGCCTCCACATTTCAATGGTCTCTGCATACAAAGCCCGACATTTTCAAAAGTGGCTTGACTTTGGGAGCCTCTGTTTCCCAGTGCCCAGCCTGACACCCTCTAAAAGGGCCTGAGTGATCTGAAAGTGTGGAGACACTCGCCTTTTTGAAAATCAGAACTCTTCTCAGGGATCCGAGGTTGGCCACCACAATCACTAGTCTCTGTTGGAAAATTTTGGCTAAAGTCTGTATCATAGGTCTGGCATGCTTCAAGGTGAAAGCACTAGATGAATGCAAAGTGCTGTTAACCTGCCCCACCTATCCTTTCTCTTCTCACAGTAGGAGAGAGGCAGGTTTCTTACTCTTCTCATGTGACAGTCAGAGTACTGCAAGGTTTCATGCTTTTTCCTTTCAATCTTGTATTAGAATTGGGTTATTAATAATTTTTAAAAATAGAGCAGGACTCCTTTTCCTTCTGGTTTCAATAATTAAAAAGAAGTGCTGACACCTCAAAACCATGGGCTCGTGCACTGAGTTCGTGGGATGTTTTCCAGCTGACGTTCAGAGTCGGGAAAGGCGTATGTGTGTGTGGGAGATGTTCAAAGGTTTGATTGCTGAGCAGTGAAACAGGCCCTGCAGAGTTCCCTCTGCCTCTCCCAGCCACCGAGTCAAATGGCAAGGCTGTGTGGGAGGTGAGGAATTTCATCTCCACATCTATAATTGAGAACATAATACAGAGCCATCTGGGAGCTCAAACTGGGGAATGTGGAGTTTTGGGGGCAGCTCCCATCTTCTGCTGATCCACTCCTCGCCCCCAGTGTCTTTAGGGTGGGTGATGGTTCTAGGAATAATCTGCTACTCTTGGAACCCAAGAACAAAAAGGAAGAGTTCCAGGGTCTCATTTGCCCACTGTGCGGGGAGGAAGAGAGCTCCGTGCCACTTCTTCACTGGGGGAGGTTGAGGAAAGGCTGTTTCTCCCTTCCTTCCAATGTCACATATTCCCTCCATGCTCCCCTCTCCAGTGACTTGCTGAGGTCCTGCGCATTCCGAATGGGAATCTCAGCACCTCAGACTGAGCCATGCCAGTAGCACATATTCAGCCAGCAGCAAGTGCTGGCTCAGCAGTAACTATTCGGTTTAGTCCCCATACGTTTCTTGTTCTGTTGGGTCTGTGCAAGGCTTGTCTCACAAGGAAAGGCACGGTGAGTTTTCAGGGGCTGGATCTGAGCGGAGCGGGGGGTCAGACTCAATAATACAGTGCAAGATAGCAGCTGTGATCCTGGCTTGGGTAAATCTGTAAAACAGTAGCTCTTTTTATCCATGGATCTTAGAGCACTTTACAAAAGAGGCCATTATCCTAATTTTACAGATGGGAAAACTGAGACACAGATGAAGTGGGTCAGTGGTAAAGCTAGGAATAGAAACTAGGTCTCCCGAGTCCCCGTTCACTGCTCGATCCACTTCCCTACTCTAGAGCGAATACAACAGCTGTGAGCACCAAAGGTGAATTAGGGGAAGCTAGTCAGGCTTTCAGTTTGGCTGCCTGAAAGCCACTCGGGTCCTTTACAACACTTGACTCATTTGCTTATTGAAAGGAATGTGCCTCGGCATCAATTTATAAATCTGATTCAAACTCATTAAATAAACTAAAATAAAAGCAAGAAAATGTATCACCAGAGCAAAGCTATCGTTCCTTATATTAAGTCGAGATTGATGTGTTCCTGACCAGAGAGATGCTGCTGCCCTCTTAGGAGCCATCAACGAGAGAGGGGCTCTCCTCTCAGCCCAGCTGATCCAGCACCCGCGGTGCTCCAGTTTCTTACTGCTTTCTAGTCAAATCCTAGCACTGCTGGAGAGCAGCAAGGAATGCTTTAAAAGACTGCATGTGGCACTGAATGGATTCTGCGAGGCAGCCTGGGATTTCCCATCTGCAGTACCTCAGAGGCCCTGGTTACCTGAGGATGGGGACTCTGCCCCTCGCCCCCATCCCTATGGTGGCCCTTCTGACTGGTGCGTTCCCAGAAGTTAAGCCAGTTAAAGCCCCTGAGTGTATGACTCCCCCATACCCAATGGATCACCATCTTTACCTGTAGCACCCCTTAATAGTCTACTTCTGGGCTCCCAGCATGGCTCTGGGGCTGCTCCTCACCTCCCAGCTCTCTGCTATTCCAGCCTCGGTCCCTCTCCACCACTCAGACAGGTTACCTCAACTCTGGGCTGCAGACCACCCTACTGCTCTACTCCTGGTGTCTCAGCCCAGCTCGATCTACCTCATCCCCGGCCAGCAGCCTCTGCTGCTAATCCAGTGGGCTCCTTTCCCCAACTCAGCTAGTGCTCCTCAGTCCTGACTTGCAGAACCCTCTTTTAATCCAGATGGAACTCCTCCTGAGCAGAGTCTAGAAATTCGTGGCCAGCCGTGGGTTTTGTGATGGGGACAATACGAGAGCAGGTAGATAGAGATCCCCACCGAGGTTTTATCTGGGATGCAAGAGAAGTGGTACCCTGCTTTCCAATGGCAAAAGGCGAAGAATTGTGACTCTTCACATAGCGCTAATAGTGCTCAGACCATTTTATGGGCAAGATGGAAGATGTGATCCCTACGCTGTGGAGCATCAAACTGAAAAGCGCAATCTATAGTTAGCTGACGGGCTATCCCAGAAAGCCAAGGACAGAGCAGTGGTGATTAGCACTGATATTATCCTCTGTTACACATGTCAGCGCTGTGTCTTATCATTTTGCTCAGGGCCAAGGATCCCTTCTTTATGCAGCATGGTTCATTGCTCTGGGAGTGATCGCAGTGAAATCAGTGGGCTTACACGTGGCTTAAGGCACTGCTTGCCAGGCCCCATATCGGTGCTGCGTTCACTTTAAGCATGGGCGTGGCTGCTTTGGTGAGCAGTATGGCCGTAAGCATGTGCCTTGCTGAGTCGGGGTACGGGCGTTTGTGTGTGCGTGCGCACTTCATACCCGTGCTACCAGCTGTCTTAGGTGAGCGCTCAGGTTTCTAGAGGTGATGATGCAAAACCTCACTACTGATCTGGCTCAACACCACAGGCTTTTGGCCCACTGGGGTTGTGTGTGTGTTTCTGCTGGACAGCAGAACAGGAAGTGGTGGGTAATAGATCATTTGAATTGCTTGACCTGCCTCTAATCCTTGATTTGATTTGAGCTTTGGCTTATGCATCCTGATGTAGCAGCTCAATCCTGGGCAGCCCGTTTCCTCCTGCTCCATTACAACCCTCCTGGGATCGTTGTTGTACTAAGTTCCCTGTCCCACACTCAGAGTCAAAGGTTAAAGCTGGCACTACTGATTAAACCCCATGTGCTTACTACTACACATGGGATTTGGGTCCTTTAAAAGAGAGTGTGCCCAACCTGTCCTGCTTAATAACTGCACAGTAATTAGCTTCCCAATTCTGCTACTATACTAATAATAGCCACCATTAAAGTTATGGGGGTTTAGGCAGTAATGGCTTGCAGAGTAATTAATGAGCAAGAGGCTTTATTGCTACCTTTATTTTTAGATTGTGTTTTACAAGCCACATCTTCCAAATGCCAGATCTCAAAGGAAACGTGTTCCAGTGACGTTCCCAGCACCTTTCCTCCCAGTTCTCCCCAGTAAACAAACCTGGACGTATCAGGAACTTGATAGCTAATTATCTTTATTTCCTGTGTGTTGTCCAGTAGTTAAAGCAAGGAGCTGGGCATTGGGGCTATTTATAGCTCTATTACTGACTTGCTATATGACCGGGCAAGTCTTTTACCTGCTGTGTGCCTCAGTTACCCCATTTATAAGATGATGGTGATCATGCTTCTCAGAACAGCAGGTGTTGTGATGCTCAGTTAACATTTATGAAGCACTTTTGAGATCCTTGGCTAAATGATACTATTGAAAGGGAAGAATTTATTCCCCTCTCACCTTTTGGACTAAAGCCGGGTGAAAGCTGATGTTACATCTCTCCTTACAGTCCTGTTGAGTTGCAGCATTTTAGTGCCGAAGTGGTATGATGTAGCATGATGTTCAACTGCACTGAAGTTTGTGGGTCAGTTCCTGTTGCGCAGCTCTCACTGAAATCAAGAGGAATTTTACCAATGAAACTGGTCCACTGCTGTTGTACCATCCCTGAATATGGTCCATGAAAATTAGACCTGGGACTTAGCATCTGATTTTCCTAATTCATCCCCCAAAGTCATTTTCTGTACAAAACAGGAAACTCAGAAATGTCAGTTTAATTTAAAAGGTTATTTGGTAGCAGGGAATTCGGCTCATGTGTGGCCCCAAATGCAGGTTTTGTAAGAAAAATCAACTTTCACACTGTCCTGTGAATAGAAGAGGTTTGGGTGGAATGTAGTGACTAACGCTGGACAGTGCACATTCTGAGCTAGCATCCTGTCTGGAATGGTAACCAGAACCGTACAATGTCAGTTGTGAGATAAGTGACACCAAGGCAAGTGCCTTCCTGACCCCTAGTTGTTAAAAGTTGGTTCATGCCCTTAAGAATGAAGGCTCATGTCCCTTCCAGAGTTGGTTGGTGGTTTTTAAATAATATGTATTATTGTAATTCTGGCTCATCTTGTTATCCAGAGAAATATCCAGACAGTTTTTCAGTCCTGCCAAGCAAGCTCTTGGCTTCAGTGATGTCTTGCAGCAATACGTGATTTATGTTAATTCAGTTAAATGCTTTTTATATTAATTTCCCATAAAGGTTCCCCTATGCAATCCAGGAAACCAAACATTATAGCATTAGGAGTGTGCAGGTGACACTGACTATGAACCAGATTGCAAATCAAAGCAGCCATGTTTAAGAAGTGAACAAGTGACACAGCTGATGTCTGGTAAACTCAAACGAAACAAAAGAACTTCTTTTGGTGTTTAATTATTCTTCAGTATTGTAGTGTACTGACTGTGTACAATACTGCTCCCTAGTAGATGGAATAAGAACTGCTCCACTCTGTGTCATAGTCATGGTTGTGGTGGGTCAACATGTATTTTTGCCAAAGGCTTCTCAGCCTAAAAGAAATACTTGCATTTTGTTTGAGTAGTCTTCTTTAGATCTGATGATCACACCATTTGCAGCTGCCCCAGACAAATTCATATAACATCCTTTGCTCAGCCGTCTCAAGGTAGTAGTCTATAAAATCAGATTACTTGAATAGCACTGAGCCAATATCCTCCCTGTAGAATGAAAGTCAGGGAATGTTCTTGAATGTTGACTGTCCGCCGAGGCCACTAAAGTATGAGATAAAGGCTACAAGTTGGGAGCCCAAAGGGATCTGTCACCAAATGGATATTCCAGCCATAACAGTTCTTCAATGGGGAAGCAGTGAAAGTTGTCTGTCTGCATTCCTAAGATTGGGCTTTCTGAATCTAAATAATAAACATTAGGTGGGGAATTCCTCCTGCAGGCGGATTCTTTCATTCCCATGAGAAACCCATTTGCTAATGGGAAGGGAGCATACGCAGGCTACCTTTGAGGTGCCCGTCCCTATCCCTAGCTAGGCTTTGGGTACCTACCAGAGCAGCGGTGCATTCTCATTGCTCTGCTTTGCATGTGGCTATCCCATTCCAGACTGATCATTTCTTCGCTGTGCTCTTGTCCTATCATGACCTTTCCAGCCTGCAGTCTCATTATTATACTAGTGCCTAGCAATCCCAGTCAAGGATCAAGGCCCCATTGTGCCAGATGCTGCCCTGGCTAGTGACAAAGGAGAGGGTCCCTGCAATCTAGGTACCAGATGGGAGGCAGCGGGTGGACAAAATGGCCAAAAAAGATGTGGAAGTTTGGGAGGATGAGGTACCAAAGAAATGCACAGCTGAGGAGGAAAACAGCTCTCCTCTAACTGGTCCCCTAAGCCATGCCAGAGTGACTGCTTGGCATTGCAATGGAAGAACCTCTCAGAGAGGGGGTTAAAAAAGGCAACTTTAGGTGGCAACTTTATGAACTTGGCTGGAAGTTGTGGGGGGAGCAGGATGGGAAAGACAGAGGAGATTGAGGGCGGGGTGGACTAGTGGATGATCATGGCCAGCATCATCGGTCCCATCTGAGAAGCCTCTTTTCTGGGGAGAATGTCTCATACCTACTGTTCTAGGTGTGCTAGAAAAGGTGGCTACTAACTCAGCCACAGAACACCAGACACCCCGGTACTTACAGAATGTCATGGCCTCACATGTCATGCTGGCAGGGCGGGGTGATCTGCTCTGCAAAATGGGGGTGACTGGCAGTATGCTCTGTTACCAGACAAAACCATGTCTGGTACTGAAGAGGGACAAGTGTTACCAGAACACCAGGACTGCGCAGCTTAAAACCAGACAAATGGCCCGGACTATGCTAGAAACGGGTCTGTGACGATGGGGAGTGTAACATTCAGGGAAGGAAAGGTCTTGTAATGAGAACATTAGTGGCTGCGAATGGGCTCTGGCCACCTAATTAACATGGAGACCCCAGAGGCCCTTATGGCTTGACAGGAGCCCAGGATTCCAGCAGAGCTGAGGATTATTAGGGAAGGAAGGGTTTTCCATGGCAGAATGCCTCTGAACTCTCTGCCCTCCACTGCCATTGGAAGAAGGAGGACAAATCAAACCCACCAGCTCTCCCCACTGGGCGTGGGCTGGGCTGCATTGACCGCTGGCTGCTGGAGTGGTAGACAGTTGACAGGAGAGCTGTTAAGCACTCTGCAGCCAATTATAGGGAATCAATACTGAATAAGGCCATGCTGAAATAGTTGGCATGCACTCTCCTCCATGTCGATGTCAGGGGAACCAGTCCAGCACCCTGCTGTCTTTCCTGCCCACCAGCAGTTGTGTGAATTGCAAGGTTTGTCTGTCATTGGGTAGGATGCTGGCAAATCGGCTCTGGAGCAGCGAGTGGAGAAAGCCCTGTAGGGTCCATCCACACAGCACCTAGGAGCTGTGATTCCCGGCTTGGATAGGCACTAGCTCTGCTTGGGCTAATGCCTTAACAATAGCAGTATGGCCATGGGAGCATGGGTGGGCTAAAGGTTTTGCTATATAGGCAACCAATATTTTTGAGCCCAGTGCAACTCATCCTGAGTCAGAACATCGCCTGCCTTGGCCAGGGTATTCCCGGGGTGCCCCCTTTCACCTGCAATGCAGGGGTTTTTGTGGCTGGCTAATGCATTCACCCAGGGAGCAAGCGCAGTAAACAGCTTTCTTTGTTTGCAAACTGTCCACCTTGCATGTGTCAGCTAAGTGCTGTATATTGCTTGCCAAGATAACACCCAGATAAAATACAGTCTGCTTAAAACTTTTCTGTGCTTTTGTTGAATCAAGCTAAGCCAGTCTGGCAGCTTAATATACTCCACTCCTGTCAGTTCAGAGAGGGAAGAAATAAATGCTCCACAAGTTTGCAGGAGACTGGAGGCCAGGGAATAGTTTCACCCAGGAGGCAGAACGGGGAGTAGGAAGGGTTAGGAGATTTGCTCTGGGATAGTCATAATGACACAAGGAGTGCAGAGTAAACTATTCTATTGCAGCCATCTCCCCAGTAGCATCTGAGCAAAGATCTCCCATCAGACAGGGGCAGCATTGGATTCCGTGAAGAGCCCTCCACCTGGATATCTAGTGGCCAGAGCACAGGACTAGGGGTCACCTCCTGTGCTCTAGGCCTGTCTCTACCGCTGGTTTGTTGGGCAAGTCACTTAATCATTCCGGGTCTCGGCTTCCACACATCTGCAATGGGAATAGCACCTCAGAGGGGGCTCCTGAGGCTTAGTTAGTGACAGGAGATACTCTGAAGATGGGAAAGGCTAATTATTGTTCCCTCCAAACTGGCTAGCGACTCCTAGGGGCAGTGGTTTTCAACCTTTTTTTCTCGGTACCCAGTTGAAAAAAATCATTTATGCCCGCACCCAACAGTTACATCATTGAGCAACGCATTCCAGTCTTTCGGTGGTGGCAGCAAGGAGTGCCGCGACCCAGTATCTGAGGCCAGAGGTGGCCCTTGGCTATTTGGGGCCCTAGGCGAAGGCCCATTGCGGGGCCTGCAGGGGCCCCCTCTGTGGCCCTGATTCCCTGCCACCAGCCCACCCCAGCCCCTCCCCCCTCACAGCCCCAACTTCCCACCACCCCAGCTCCCACTCCTCCAGCCCCAGGTCCCTGCTGCTGGCCCCAGCCTCAGGGGCCAGTGCCTTCTCCTGCTGCCGACCAAGGCGGATGCAGATTTGGGGGTAGGCAAAGCAGGCGATGGGGCCCCTTACTGAGTGGGGCCCTAGGCATGCGCTTGCTTTGCCTACCCCAAAAGCCGCCTCTGCCTGAGGCTCTGTGACCCAGTACTGGGTCCCGACCCATGGTTTGAAAACCACTGGCCTAGGGTAGTCCTCAGGTTCTCTGTTTTTCTGTGCAAAGCTGGGAACAGTTACCACATGGGCGAGGAAGTCTGGCTTTTTCTCCCTGAGCAGACCCTGCTGCTTTGGTCCTTTAGAGATTGCTGGTAGCAAAGCAGATTGAAAATCTGTAGCTGTCAGAACGTGAGGTGGCTGCTCACAGCTCATGGAGGCTGGTGTACTGCTGTTGGGGTCCTGCAGGGAAGGGAGAGGCGAACAGGTCTCAACAGCTGGTGGTGTGTGCCACATGTGCTCTGAAATTCATACATCTGGCAATTCTTGCCCAGGGACCCATCTCTCACCTGGTGCATGGCTCAGATGCACTTCGCTATCTTTTTGCAAGCCAAAGCTTGCTTGGCTGTTCTGGGGGCACCCATGGGAATGCAAAGCCCCAGATAGTTCTCCTGCCTCCCTGGCAACTCCTTGGGCTTCCTTCCTTCCTTCCTTCCTTCCTTCCTTCCTTCCAGGGAGGGCATCTTAGCCCCAGGGTGTGTCCCCGAGGGGCAGTTATCCTCAGAGCTTCTCTCTGCCTATTCTCCTTTGCTTTGTGTTGCAGGCTTCCTTCCTGAGGGGTCCCTGAAGCTTCCACCAGTAGCTCCTACAGCGCCTTGTGAAAGCGCCCCCAACTCGTGCATCTCCGAACCTCCTTCTGCAATGGGTGGGTTGTGAGAGCTGGTAAGACCTGTGAGCCGTGACACCTTTGCTGCTCTCTCTCTCTGTCCTGGTTCCTTCTTGCCCATTTATTTCTGTTCTCCATGTGCTCTGCTGTTCTGTCTCTGGGGTTTTCGCTGTCAGGTAATGAGGAGCTGTGGGTCCAGTCAGTCTTGGAGATGCCGAAGAGAAGAGACATCCTGGCTATCGTGCTGATAGTTCTGCCCTGGACACTGCTAATCACCGTCTGGCACCAGAGCACCATTGCTCCACTGCTTGCAGTGAACAAGGGTGAGAGAAACCGATCCGCCCGTGCCACATCCCCATGTCTCATTCCATCTCATGACAACCATGCTCATCTCCGCTTACGGCCCACCCCGCTCAGGCAGCAGCCTCCCCTGTTCTGCTGCAGAAAAAGCCCAGAGCTTGGGGGATTCTTGCTAAGCTTCAGAACCTCTGGCTTGGAAGTGGGACACTTGATTGGTGGGAAGTGGATAGCTCCTGTGGTCATATATAGAGTCCATCTGATGGTACCTTGAATGAGGACGTGGTCTGTGTTTCCTGCTCATAGAAAGCCAGCGGCCAAGAGCAGTGGACTTGAAGGGGTAAGCTGGTTAGTGCATTCCTGAGCGCAAGGGCCTTTGGCCGAGATGCACAGTTCTGGAGAGGGGAAGCTCAGGGCTCCCTGCTCATCTCACCATCAGGAGCAGAATTTCAGGAGAGAGGCAGACTCTAAATTACTTATTTCCCACACCATAAAGTGGAGCTTTGGTCTGGAGTAACTTAGATCAACTGTGGGCGGATGGTTCTCAGTCAGTGGACTTTTGCTCAGTTTTCAGAGTGACAGCAATGTCCAAGAATCACAGGCAGCATCAGGAAGATGCCGCCTCACCCAGCACACTTGCTAGTGTTTCCTATTTGCCTTTTTGCAGGCCACACAGTCTCCTGGGTTCCCGCTTGGAGAAGAGCACTAGGGTATCTACAGGGAGGAAGCTAAGCTCCGTTTCCCCATCTCTTGCCCAAGCTATAAACTCTCTTCCCCTTCTCTCTGTGCTTAGTGTCCTCCAGGTCCCCTTCTCCCCTCCTTGCTGTGGCTTTGCCTTACTCTTTACCTGTAGTCTGTGCTATTTAAATCTGCCAGCATCTCCAAGACCTTATGAGTGGCTTCGCCTCCTCCCTTAGATGAGTTGTAGGAGAAGGGGGCCCTGTATGATTCTGTCACAGAACTGGGGAGAAGTTACAGTTGACGCCCCCATGAGAAATTCAAGAAGGCAAGAGCTCACCCCATGAGCTGCGATTCCAGTGCAACAAAGGTGGGAATATTGGAAATGAAATGTGAGGATGTTGATTCTGTTAAGGGAAAAAGGTGTCCTGTTTCCCCATCCCTCCAGACTCAGCTCAGTGCCCTGAACAGTAGGATTAATTTCTTTAAATGAGCAAGACAAAAGAGTCTTGTGGCACTTTTAAAGACTAACAGATTTATTAATCGCATGAGGATTTTCTCCCACGAAAGCTCATGCGATTAATAAATCTGTTAGTCTTTAAAAGTGCCACAAGACTCTTTTGTCTTGCTACAATAGACTAACACGGCTACCCCTTTGGAATTTAAATGAGCAGTGAGTTGTAAGGTAGAAGGGTGGCCTTGAGGTTATGGTAGAGAGCTGGGAATTGCTCCTGTTCCCAGCTTAACTTCAGACTCACTGTGACACCCTGGGCAAAATTCTTCTATGCTCTGTGCCTCAGTTTCCCCACCTATAAAATGGGGATGAAGAAAGTGGCATGCCTGAGAAAAGTGTTGTCGGAATAAATCCATTCATATTTGTAAAACACCTTGAGAGACTTGAATGGGAGGTACCAGAGAAGAGCAAATCAGCGTTGGCCAGCCTGGTATGTGAGGAATAGAAGTGCCAGAAGATTTAAAGCTAAAGTCGTGACCCACAGATGATGACAATCAATCCCAGGTTCCACTCTGACTAATTATGTTCTGCTTCTGTTCTAGCACATACGTTTATAACAGTTGTTTCAGGGTGTGAATTGCTTCCCATGTTTCATATTTCCAGATGGCTGGGCTGTGCAAAGTGGATTCAATTTATCTTAGAAAGGACTTGATCCTGGTAGGTGCAGAACACCCTACCCACACGTAAATTTACACTGGAGCTGAGGATGCTCAGCCGCTTGGCATATCGGCTCTTAAGCTGCTTGTGGTCTTTATCCCAAGATCCAGGTTGATGGGTTATGAGGAGTAACATAGAAGGATGTGCGGAGAATGTAGGAATTGTCCTAGTGGGTCAGACCTATACTCCATCTACTTCTGTGTCCTTTGTTCTCTGCTACTAGCCGCTACTGGAAAGTGTCAAAACCCCCTATAGGCTATTGTAACAGTCCTTTCAGATGATGGCTGGCTTATGTCCTGGACCATAAGCGTAGATATCTCATTACATTTTATCATTCCTGGTGTAATTATAGATCACGTTCTTTCTTAACAGTTCTGATGGCAGGGCTGCAGTACCCTGGAAATGGCAAACATAGGAGTAGGTGGAAGGATTTGGGGTTTTATTGGCGCGCGCGCACGCACACACGTACGTTCCAAAGGGATAGCATGTTAGTCTAGTCAGCAAAACAAACAAGGAGGCCTCTGAACCTTTTAAAGACTAACAAATATATTTATCGCATGAGCTTTCATGGGAGAAAATGACGAAGTGGGATTTTCTCCCACGGAAGCTCATGCAATAAATAAATTTGTTAGTCTTTAAAAGTTCCACAGGACTCCTTGTTTGTTGCACTGAAACAGACAAAGTGTTTTTGTCCATAATAATAGAAATCCAGGCAAAGTAAGAAAAATGCTGTTTGGGAAATTATTAGTTTGATTTAAGGATATTTTCTCTGTACAGATTGACCTGATGCTGACCATATGTATTTCAATGGCTATAAAGCTTTGCCATTTTGAATCCCAACATCTACTGTCATTAAGTAATTATTCTGATCCCTGCAACTTGAAATTTTTAATAGCTACAAATCAGAAAAAAAGGTTTAAAATAAACATTGATTCTGTCAAAATAATTTTTTTAAATAAAGGTACTGATTGAATTCGGCTAAGCCTCCATGTGAGGGTGTACCATGCCTTGGCCAATGCAGAAGGAAACTCTTGGCAGGTGATTCTGAAATCCTGGTAATTTATTGCACCGTTGCAAGAGTCGCGGTGTTAATACTCATCTCTGCAATGTCCAGTAGGTATCCCTTCCATAGGCTTGACCAGGACTTGGCAACAGCTAAATAAGAGACTGCCCCAAAAGACCCTAGGCCCTCCAGGGATGTGCATCAAAGCAGTGTGAATATGAATAGATGACACATCTCAGTATCTCTTCTCAGTGCCTGGATTTAAGGAGCACCCTATAAATGAGGTTACAGTGTTACCCTGGCCAAATCCCAGCTTTAGCCAACTCCGTTCTGCTGACCCGTAACTGTCTCTGCAGCTTCCTCGGGTTATCGGGTCCTTCCCCTGCTGCCCTGAGCTGTTCTGTCTTGGTGCACAGCTGCAGTGACCTGCAGATCCTTTGAGGTAGGAAGTGCTGTATCAGCGGCAGGTTATCTATTATTCTATACCCATATATCACTCTCGGTGGTTGTTTCTGTGAGTCAGTTCCCTCCTGCTAGCTGGGAGCTGTCAGATCTTTGCCCACGTGGGTAGTTCACCAGCTGGAATCTCTTTCTTGTGGGTTCTCATTTCCTGCAAAAGGCTTCTGTTTTCCAGCTTGTCTCTTTTGCTCTCAGACCAAGAGGGTGACCATCCACTGCTAGCAAGCTGCCTGCTGGCTTTGCAGAGGAAGTGGTGGAGAGGAGGCTGGAAGACTGAGGACTGACTGCGTATGCTCTCTTTCTCTCATGCCCATGTGCAGATGATGGTGGCGATTCCAGACGCGATCTGGCCCAGGGTTCAGACTCCAAGGAGTACTGCCTTTCTGACCGCGATATTGTGGAGGTGGTGAGGACAGAGTATGTTTACACACGCCCGCCCCCATGGTCAGACACGCTCCCCACCATCCACGTCATCACCCCCACCTACAGTCGGCCGGTGCAAAAGGCGGAGCTGACGCGCCTGGCTAACACCCTTTTACATGTGCCCAACTTGCACTGGATCCTGGTGGAGGACTCTCAGCGGCGAACTCCTCTTGTCACCCGACTGCTGCGGGACATGGGGCTGAACTACACCCACCTCAACGTGGAGACGCCCCGCAATTACAAGCTGCGGGGAGACATGCGGGACCCCCGGATTCCCCGGGGAACCATGCAGAGGAACCTGGCCCTGCGGTGGCTGAGAGAGACCTTTAACAAAAACAACAGCCAGCCTGGGATTGTTTACTTCGCCGACGACGATAACACCTACAGCCTGGAGCTCTTTGAGGAGGTAAGACGCAGGCAGGGCCTGTTCATCCGTGTTATGATCCCCCTCAATCCCTGCTGCTGGCAAATCAGTCTGAGCTTACAAGCCTCCGCGCAGGTTCCCTGAAGTGGAGCTCAGGAGCATCCATAACGACATTACTGCTTGCAGCCACGAGTAACCAGGCATGAGGTGTCTGCTCCAGCCAGCAGGGAGCACAGTTATTTGCTCCCCTGAGCCAGGGGGCTGCTGTTGCCACTTAATTTTTAAGTAACTCCCCCTTCCCCCCTCAAAGGAATGGCCTCTAAACCACCTCTCACCATGCTGTGAAAATGGGGCACTCTTGCTAATGTCAAAGGCTATGTCTACACTTGCTAAAATTAGTTCGAATTAGTTAGTTTGAACTAACTAATTCGAAGTAATTTTAGTTCGTTCGAATTAGCTTAATTGGAACTAGCATGGCCACACTGGAACGTTAATTTGAACTAAGAAATTAGTTTGAATTAACATGGCCACATTGGTTAATTCAAACTAGCTCGTTCGAATTAACCCCTTAGTTCGAATACCCTATGCGAACTTATTAGTTCGAATTAAGGAAGCCCTTAATTTGAACTAATTAAAGCCTAGTGTAGCCATGGCTTTAGTTAGTTTGAATTAAGCCTCCTTCATTCAAACTAACTTGCCAGTGTGGACATAGCCAAAGGGACCATGGGGAAATTAGTGCATACTCCACATTTAGGTGTGCGGACGTGGGGACAGACACCAGGCATTGGTGTTCATGCCAGCTGCAGAGTCTGTCATCCTGGAGTCATTTAATAAATGTCCTGGCATTCAGGAGGATTTGGTGACCAATTGTGTGAATAACTGATTAGTCAATTTAGTGGTGGTCCCGAAAAATGAAAACCAAAATTTCACTTTGGAGTAAACTGAAAATATATATAATACATTTTTTGGTAAATCAGAAAGCTGGAAAAAAAATTGTTCTAGATTTCACACTTTTTAATGTATAAAAAAATTCAAGGAGATTCCAACACCAAGTTTCATTTTGGATCAAAAAGTTTCATTTAGAAAATGTGAAAACAAAATGTTTGGTTTTTTCCTTAGGTATTTTTTTGGGGGGTGGGTTTGAAACAAATGAAGTGAAACAGAATCTGTGAAATATTTTGGTTTTGCTGAATCTGCATTTTTTGGCCACAGTAAGACATTTGAGGGGGTTTTGTTTTGTTTTAAATTGCTCCTCTCTCAGTCACTACTTCTTTCCACTTAGCCCCAGGCCTGTGCCGCCTCCTCATATGAACTCCTTGCTC
The DNA here is from genome assembly GCA_007922175.1 of Pelusios castaneus. Taxonomy (NCBI): domain Eukaryota; kingdom Metazoa; phylum Chordata; order Testudines; family Pelomedusidae; genus Pelusios; species Pelusios castaneus. The sequence continues at coordinate 3,476,453 of ML685842.1, read as the reverse complement.
CCAGCAGACGTAGGCTATTCCCTTTGACTATCTACTTCATTGATTTCGGTGGGAGTTGAGGGCAGCACCATATGGGAGGATCATGTCCTTAACTGTCTTAAATGGAAACCTGCCTGTCTCCATCTCAACAAACAAGGAGTCCTGTGGCACTTTTAACGACTAACAAATTATTTATCGCATGAACTTTCGTGGCAGAAAAATCCCACTTCGTCATTTTCTCCCACGAATGCTCATGTGATAAATAAATTTGTTAGTCTTTAAAAGTGCCACAGGACTCCTTCTTGGTTTTGCTAAACTAGATTAACACGGCTACCCCTTTGGAACTTGTCTTCATCTTGGCTTTTCAGCATATAATCATCTGGTTGGTTTTCCCAGTCCCCTTTTTCTCCGTTTTCTAAAACTCTAGAAGTGTGAGCTACATTTGCTTCTTGTTTAATTAGTGCTGCCAGAAAATGCATCCAGTGTGATACCTTCATTGGTTTCTCTGGGCCGAAGCAGAGATGAGTGTGCATGTGTGAAACAGGTCAGGAATAAAAACTCTTACCATCCTTAAAACAGTGACTGTGTAAGAGACTTTCAGGGCTGGAAAGTAGCCATGCAAGTTAAGGGCAGCTGTGGAATGAACGACTTCACCAAACAAATATGGAACAATGGGTTTGCTGCAGTGACGCCCACGTCAATGGGCTCAAAGGATGTTGGTGACATCTTAAAGCATGGAGTCAAAGAATGCACTGAGAGCCTGCTGCTGCAACCTTTGCTCGTGAGAGTATTGAGCTCACGCCAGTGGGACTGCTCTCATGAATAAGGGCTGGAGGATGGGCATGTGGTTTGTGTCCAGGACTGAGAGCCAAGAGACGTGTTGAAGCGGAAGCTTTCAAACAACTGGCAATTGCACTCCAGGTCTAGTTTGAATGGTCTCTCTTCCCATTTGGTTTGGGAACAGCTTTCACTGCCTGTGATCAGCCTCAAAACACCCCTTCTTAGACAGCTGTGTAGGAGTGCTTGCACCTCACTCAGCCGGCACGTATTGGAAGATGCTTTCCTTGGTTGGGCTGCACTATGCTGTCTTGGTCAGTGGGGGTGATGTCTCCCCTGTCCAGCGCACCAGTACAAGGTCTGTGTGCCACTTACACCCCACTGAAGTCCACACAGTAGGCTTTATGTGGGACTTCAATTGTTGTTTGGCTTGTGCCATCTGGCTTTTTGTTAATCCAGGTACCATCATATTGTAGACATCACAGGATTTTCCCTCCTTCTCTCACTCTTTCTTTGCCCCCACCTCAGTGCCTATATTACTTAATTTCCGTCTCTGGCAAGAGCCTGCTCTGCATTGATCCACAAGCTCTGTCAGGTTAAATAGAGCCCTTCCAACGTTCTCCGAGCAAAGTCAGGCAGTACAACAGCGGTGCTTGCAGGACATCCTGTTCCGGGACACGCTGTGTGATTGTCTCACCAGGCTGCGGCACATGCATGAGCAGGCGTTTGTTAACACTTGTTTGCTTGTTCATTCTTGAACAGTGTAAAACCCGTCAGACTCTGCCATTGAGTTGACCAATCCTAGGCTGTAAGACATGTGGGCACTCGCTTTTGGGGCTGTGCTTTTGCAGCATCCAGAGACAAATTTTCTGAGTCAGCTGGGGGATGCAGTTAAATCTCAGCCTGGACATCTTCCACTGTTTCTTTCCAGAAGAAGCTTTGATAGAGGACTGAATTTATCCATGTTCTTTCATGATTTCTCTTCCCGGACAGTCCATGTCTGCTCTGCATGTTTGTGTGTACGCATGCATACACGCTTATCTATGCTATGGCAGATAAACATCAAACCCAGCCTGATCTGCAGTCTGTCTCCTTCTGGACCTTACCTGTAGGTGTGCTGACCTAGTGGCAATTGGGGGACATCACTCTCTTTCAAGAGGCAATGCTAAACTGAACCTCAAAAAGCTTTATTCACAATGTATTACACAACCCAGAAATAATGCCACCTTCATCGAAGGGTGATGAGAATTCAGAGGCGGGCAAACGGAAAGCCTGATCTATAAGGAAAGTTTAAAAAAAAAAAAAAAAAATCAGGCATGTTTAGTCCTGAGACCAGAAGACTGAGACCTGATAACAACAGTCTCCAAATATGTTAATGGCTGCTGTAAAGAGGACAGTGATCGATTGTTCTCCACCGCCACTAAAAGCAGGGTGAGAAGTAATGGGCTTAATCTGCATCTAGGGAGATTGAGGTTAGATATTAAGAAAACCTTGTAAACAATAAGGGTAGTGAAGCCTGGAACCGGCTTCCACTGCAGGTTGTGAAATTTCCCTCATTGGCTTTGGTTAAGAATATATTGACCAAACACCTGACAAGGATGGTCTAGGTTTACTTGGTCCTGCCACAGCACAGGCAACTGGACTGGATGACCTCTCTTGGGGTACATCTACACTGGAGGCTCTGTTAAGTCGACTTAATCAAGGTCATCTTAAAGAGTCCACAGCCCTGCGTCCACACTGCCAGGTCAACGAAGGAGTGGCTAAGAACTCTGCGAGGGGGCCTGGGAGCCAATTAGGTCAACTTAAGGGCTATCACCTGTTCACACTGGCGTAAGTCGACTTTATAAAGTCAACTTAAGCCTTAGGTTGACCGTAAGAGTTGCTGCTATTGACTTAAGGAAGCACTTAAGTTGACTTAATAAAAGCCTAGTGTGGACGCAGGCGTCTGTAGGTCGACTTAACCTTCCTTAAGTCAACCTAAGGCTCCAGTGTGGACATACCCATGGCGCCTTCTAGCTCTGCATTTCTGTAATTCTGGGGTGAGCAACAATGGCTGAAGCCAGGGAGCTCAGAATAAAGTGTGCATGGCATTTATTTGATGGTCTCAGCCTCCTGCACAAAGAGCATGCTCCTGAGGGAAGGATTCTGTTTGGAGAGTCTGTCTGTTAGTTGAGAACCGGCTTCCAGTCTCTGCCTTCCCTCTGGGCTGCAGCTCGGGGTTTAGAGTCCCTAGGAGACCGTCTGCATCTTCGGGAAAGCAGGATTATGTTCCCAACACTGCAGCTTTTAATCAGCACGAGAAAATAGTCCATTGATGAGCACACAGGAAAAGCCTCCTGGGGAACTAGACACTGTAGGGGCAGGAAACATCGGTGCCGGTGAGGACTTTTTCCCTGTAATATGTCCCAGTCTAGTTTTAACGTCCCAAGCACTGGGGCTTCCACCACTTCCCTTGGAGGCTGTTGGGAGACATCTCTTCATGCTTAGCCTAAATTGACTATTGCTTGAAATGCCAAATTGGAGATGATGTCTCAACAGGTAAGAGCTACATGGATCATGTCACGAGGCCCGATTAACATTTGTAAATGGCTTTGGAAACCTGACCAGAATAGTGCTTTTTAGTTTCACCCCTTCATTGCTAATTCTACCCCCCTCAAGGCCTAGACCATCCCTCCCTCTCTCGAAGGCAGACACTTGTAGATGTGTACAGTTCCCCGAGTCACTGATCTGAGACGATTTGTTGCTTTCCACTCCTGGAAGCTCTTGAAGCACAAGATGACATGATGGTCCCCTTCCTCTCCATTCACCAGTCACCATGTCAGAGGGCCCCCGTTTGTTCTCTTTCGAGGTACGTATACTGCACCCATCACGGTATCAGGGTACCTATTCCTCCTCCTTTCTTGAGGTCTTCTGTTTTAGCTTGGATTCATTTGCACAGACTGATGTAGTGAGATCAAGGGACAGATTCTCAGCTATTTGGAACAGACCTAAATTCTCTAGCAACATATTCAGTAAATGAACATTATGGCCCCTTTATTTGATACAAGCTGATGTTCAGGAATGCCTCTCCTATCCCTGAAACCTAGCTGCACTGAGGCATGAGCCAGCATGTGAAACAGGCTGCACAATAAACGTGTGTGATTGGTCCCTGTAGATAAGGGGTGGCATTTGCATGTGTGTAATGCAAAGGGCAAATGCCCTCAACTCTTCCCGTCTCTCTCACTATAATTAGTGTCGATGAGATTAGCTCTGGGAAGTCCCTAATCTGAGAGTCTGGGTCAAAAGCAGAGGATGTGAGCCGAGACAAGACAAGGGATAAATCGCTACAAACCCTTGCCCTGTCTGCTCAGAGTTTACTGGGGAGCCAGATTTCTTAACCGTGCCTTGTTTGAGAGCTCTGTTCATAGCATCTCAATCCAAATAAACCTAGTGTTATCCCACTTCCCAGGAATGGTGACTAACAGTGGAGGCTACAGCGAATGTAACTTGATGCTAACCCTGCTGTATACCTTAGTTTCCAGAATGCTTTTTGGTCTTCCTAGCTCAGCCATTGACTCACCATGTGACACACTGGACAAGCTCTGTTTCCCCAGCTGTAAAAGGAATGATGATACCAGCCTACCTTTGTGAAGTGCTTTAAGCCCTGTGGATGAAAAGCACATTTTGAAACTTGGATGTAACTTTGATTTGCTACTTTTGTTCCTTGTATTAACCCTTGGCCATACGCTGAGCTCTCAGTGGGAGTGATTAGTGTAACTGCTAATCGGCATACACACTTCCATCTTTACGTGAGACTCTCCAAAGCATTTGACTAGCCCCCTCCAATCCAGGGCTTATCCTCTTGTACAGTTGGGTAAATGGAGGCATACAGGGGTTAAATGTATAGCCAAGGTCACAAAGGGAGCCTGTGGTGGAGCTGGGAACAGACTACAGGACTCCTTACGCACATGTGTAGAATATTTATACTGCCTTACTTCTGTGTGTCCACCAGCCATTACCTGCTTTAAAACAGAGGGTGTCCAGGTCTGATGCACGTAGAGCTCTGGAGGCAAGACGCCTTGCTGAGGACTGTCGCTGCATGTTGGCATGTAGGACACTTAATACATGTTAGCAGCTCTCAGAACGGGTGTCTTGTCGCTCTTTCCTCCCCACCCCATGCACTCACTGTGCCCTTATCTCTTTTGGCCCCAGATGCGCACCACCAGAAAGGTGTCAGTGTGGCCAGTGGCCTTTGTGGGCGGCTTGCGCTACGAGTCGCCCAAGGTGAATGCGGCAGGAAAGGTGTATGGCTGGAAGACCGTTTTTGACCCCCATCGCCCCTTTGCCATCGACATGGCAGGCTTTGCTGTGAACCTCAGGCTGATTCTCCAGCGATCTCAGGCTTACTTCAAACTGCGAGGAGTGAAGGGCGGCTACCAAGAAAGCAGCCTTCTCCGGGAACTAGTGACCTTGAACGATCTTGAGCCGAAAGCTGCCAATTGCACTAAGGTATGGACTCCTTCTGGTATATGGGATGCAAGGATCTACTCTCTTGAATCTATTTCCAATCACAGGTGTGAGAAAATGATAGCATAGGAACTGCCATGTGGGATTTGAGCTCCAGGCCAGTACCCCGTCTCCCATTCATCAGGGTTAGCACAGTACCCATCCACTCCAGCATCCTGTGTCATAGTGCGGCTGGTACTAGATGTTTCAAGAAAAGACAGAACCCCCTCAATGGACAGTTATAAAGTAAAATACATAGTGGGGAAGTTTCATCTTAACCCCAGGCACTTAATGGCTGCTTTCTGCCCTGAAGCATGAGGGAAGATCCCACCTATAAATGTCTCTGCTAACTGTAGTAACTCTAGGTGACATCCTTATTATTCACATGAATGTCTAATACTTTTTTGGTCTCATTAATGTCCTGTGACAGTGAGTTCCACAGATTATTTCTGTATTGTCTAAAACAGTATTTCCTATATGCAGTGTGCTGCCTTTTGGTTCCAGTGCCCTTTTTCATGTACAGCAGGGAACCCAAAAGTAAATTTGCAGCTATGCTCCTACTTCTCTAAAGATGTTACAAGAAAACATGGATTTTAGAGGGGTGAAGGAAGAAGAAAAATGTGCTGCATTATGCTGGGAAAATGGGCATCTGGGGTGTGGCAGATGTGTTACAGGGAGGAGCTGAAGAGGCATGAAGCAAATATTGTTGATTGGGACAGTGGCATTAGACACCCACCCTGCTGCTCCGGGCAGAATTGAACGTGTGCTGCTCTGCCTACCAAGGAAATGAAAGTGGAAATGTGTTCTAAGAACAGAGGGAGATGAGACGTGAGATGTCATGCTGGTGGGGAGGAGTGGGCGAGGCATGCTGTGTAGAACATACCCTCTAGAGCAGTGGTTTTCAAACTTAGGGTTAGGACTCGGTGCTGGGTCACAGACCCTCAGGTACTGGGTCATGGCCGCCCCCGGCGCTGCTACCGAAAGACTGGAATGCATTGCTCAAAGATGGCATTGTTGGGTCACAGGCATAAATGACTATTTTAAATCTGGGTCCTGAGGAAAAAAGTTTGAAAACCACTGCTCTAGAATGGTAAATGAACAGGAGGCAACAGGCAAGGGAATCCATTATCAGGCAAAGCTTCCTTGCAAACACGTAGAGCCTGAAGCTGGGGCAGCAGTGGCTATGTGGCCTGTAGACACGCGCACTGAAGAGGAGCCTTTGATGTGAAGGTAGCTGGAAGACTACGGCCTTGTGCTGGAAAGCTGGGGCCTGGGCAAGGCTAGCCACAGTGGGACATGCTGCCTGTCTTCATTTCCGGCCAAGGGTGAGACTCTTGTTGCTTGTGTCTGGTTGCAGACTCTGTGCTGTCAATCTGGAATTGAAGAGGTGGCAGCCGGAGGCATTAGAACATGGCAGTGGAGAGATCCCAGGGACCCAGTTTTGAGCAGGGAACAGTATGATCCCGACTCTCTGAGCACTTCACATGTCTAGCTTTGCCTCTTTGCTCTCAGCTGCCACTAGCCTCCCTTCAGCAATTATCTGCCCAGCGTGGGGTAGATGGAGACCTCATTCAACAGAGGCAGAACTCTCAGAATTGTAACCAACCCCATGTGCAACAAGTGCAATGTGCCTTCCTTCGAGCACGGGAATGGAGCATTTGTATGCCATGCAGGGGTACTGATCAGAGAGGGATTATAGCAGGGTTTGGATAGTTAGAAGGGGCAATGTATGCTTGGAAAAATTTAACCTGTTATTGGGAACCACTTACTGTGACCTCAGGGGCTGGAAGGAGAGTAATGTAAGGCACCCTGACACTGAGTCTCACTGCCGTTGTGATAGGCTTATTCACACTCCAGCCCTGAGAGGAATGATGGTCCAGCGGTTAGGACACCAGAGATCTGGGCTCTGTTGCCTGGTCTGTCACAGACTTCCAGTTGGCCCTTGGGAAGTCAATGGGATGAAATCAGTAAGAGTTGGGGGCCTATATACCTTTGAGGATTTTGGCGTTAATGTGTTTGTCTCCATTTCCCATCTATAAAATCGCTCTTCTTTGCTTCACAGAGATGTTGTGAGAATAAATGCACTAAAAATTGTGAACTCTCAGCTACAATTTGTTAATGGGGCCAGACAGATGAAAAGCCCTTTACCAGAGATGCCTCCTTAGACACTGCCTGTGTGCTGCTCTGGGATTTGTTCTCATCACTCTCATCAGACTCAAACTGGAGTGCCTGCAAAAAGCTTATTTATGGGCCAATAAATGAGTCTTGTGTTGCTCTCCTTGGCTTAATATCTGCTGGAAAAAGGAGTGAAAGGAAGATGATCTGAACTGTGGGCACTGCAGGAATTTCCAGACAAAAGGAAGCAGGCAGCCCTGAAATCCCTGTGCAACTGCAGAGAGAGGAAAAATGAACAGAGCGTTCTCCATGGAGATGGGTAGATGTGCTTCTCTGGCTGAGTAAGACTTTGTTTTGAATGGCCTAGGTAGCAATTTATCTGGCACATTTAATTAGAGTGGCTGCAGTTAGGTGCCCACCTTCTACCATTCTCCTGTCTCTCAGCTGCATGCGCAGACTCCAATCTCAGACTAAATCTGTGGGTTTGAAACTGTGTTTGGGTGGATGCCATGAAGCCAGTCTGTTGCCTAGTGTGGGACGGGGATGTTCTGCTATTGCTTTGGAGGGAATTAAAGAGAGGCAGGGGATTTGTGGGCAGAGAGCTTGTATTAGATGCCACAGACATAGTAAGTGCAATGAGCTACCATCAAGGCTGTTACAGGTTATGGGGGATAGGGTTGACAGGGAACAGCAGAGCTTCCTTACTACCCTTTTATGGGAAGAACAACCTTGCAACTGTTGCAGGACTTTGTGCTAGCTCTGTGAAGGGAAATATATCCCTTCTCTAGGTACAATGGCGCTTCTGGGATTCCTGGTTCTTGCCCTGTGATTTCCAAGATGCAGAAAGGAACTGGCTTCTTTGTGCTGTCACAGATAAGAAGTAGTTCAAACTGGCAGTAGGACAGAGCCCTTCCACTGTTGCAAGCAGCAGGTGAGAGGGGCTTGGGCAATAACTTCCTTTGTTCTTGTTAGATCTCCTGTAAACCTGCTCTGGCAGATACTGTCCCAACCTCTCTGTCTGCTTGTTATTCCCTAGACTGGGAGGCCACTGTGGCTTCTCACGGCTGCGCTGACTTATTGGGATGGCTTGGATTGCAAATATCCCCAGGGTGGGCTATTTGCGATTCTAGCTGCCATTGGTCACACAAGGCCACGTGCTCTGGCTTCTGACACTAGACTGGCTGAGTCTGACTCCTCAATAACGAAGAGAAAAAGGCTTGAAGCTTTGACCGTAAAGCAGTGGTTGCAAATAATCAGAACTTAGAGGACTTTAGGCTTTTTCTGAGTGGGGACACCAGTGCTGTCTCCTGTTCACAGAAAGTTAAACTGCCCCAACTGCCCTGCATCATGGCAGCTTAACCCCGTTTCTAGAAGGGCAAAACTCCCGTGGTGCAACTAGTGCCTTGGCACGCGCTGGTCCAGTTACAGCAGCAGCTGGGCCATGCCAGCTGAAATGAGGTAAGATGGGGGCTATTACGTCCCTCGCAGAGACCAAAGCCTTTAGTACATTGTAACCCTTTTCTTTTCCAGGCCACGAAAGCTTTGCTTGAAACTTCACTTCTAGGTCAAATTAGGCTTCTCTGAGCCTTACTGGCTGGGGAAGATAATCTCTCTTCCTGCCAGCGTAACTCTGGGAATGGTCACAGCTGTAATAGGCACTGTCTGAGCTTAGCCTGGCTCATTTGTCACTGGTCAAGGCCTGGGGAATCCTCGCTATGTCAATATCCCGTCCACTAGGAGCTAGCCAGCTTTCAGTGCAGCTATTTGTGTGTAAAAGGTGCTGTAAGCACGAGCTGGAGACTTGCTTTTCCAGAGCAAAATAGGCCAGCTTGGATGTTTGCATGCTTTAAAATCTGAGCAAACAGCTGTGTAAATATTTGGGGGGGGATTAGCTCAGCTCTAAAGACCAGCCAGGAAGCAGAGAGCTGCTTCTTCAAGTGGATTGTCCAGAAACCCAGACTTGTCCTGGGCCGCCTGCAAAACATCGCTTGCAACAAAGGTGCTAGGCACAAGCTGAGGGTCTGCTTTGGAATATATTAAGTTAGGGTCATGTAGGAGATGGGCCTGATTCTCTGCTCCTTTCACTTGGGGCTGTCATTCACACCTGGGCAGGGGTAGAAAATGCCACCAAGTAGAATTTTCCATGAGACACAATCTTATGCTTTCATCGCACTGGGGAGGTGTGCAAGACATGGTGAAAGATTGGAGAATCAGCTCCAGGATTGTTTTCCGTTAAGTTCAGCTTGAATTTGCTGGTGGAGTTTATGCTCTTTGTCCTCCCTTGTTACAACATGGTGAAACTCTCCTAAGGAGAAGAATCCTCACTGACAGCACATGGGGGTAGGTTATCAGCAAAGTCTTTTCTTTTCCCAGGTTCTCTGAGTCTTAAACTCAAAATTATTGCCTGTATTTAAATATTGCAGCCATGTGGAAGAGCAGCTGCAAGTAATCAGGAGTGGATCCCATTAGGGATATTTAAAGGGGATACTTACTGTGATTTGTGAAGTACTGTTCCAAGTGGCCATTGTGCTGATAGAGTCTTTTTGCTATTGCTTCTGAGCACAGTAGTAACAGAAATGTGAAAATACGTTTTGAGATGAGGGTAGACTTTAAAGGGCCTGTAGCACTACTGTATTAATAACAGGGTGTGTTTTCATGTATGATGTGAGCCTCCTTGTACCTATCAATAGAATGGCACTGTCCTTAACGTTATGGACAGTTGGCTGAAAAGGAAAACTTGTTCTTCTTCGAGTGCTGCTCATGTGCATTCCCAATGTAGGTGCATGTGCGCCCGTGTGCACAGCCATCAGAAAATTCTTCCCTAGCAATCCCAGTCTGGGGTCCAGCAGCCCCTGGAGTGCCCTACCTCCTCCTGGGGATATCAGGGGATGCTGGGACCCAGCCCCCCAGTCTCTTCTTTCCACCTCCTGGCAGCCATCAGGACTCCTGCTTGCTCTGGCAAGACTCCTCCCCTTCGTTAGTTAGTAACTAGTTTAGTGTAGTTAGAACAATCCCCTTGTTATTTAGTTGCAAAGAAGAAGGTTACTCTGGGGCTCGCCTGCATCGATGCCAAAGTCCCCAGGATTCAAGCCCCGCTTGGGCTGCGGTAAAGCGTTTCCCCTAAGTGACCCCCCTGACAGTTGTTTAAAGTGCTTAGGGGAAATGCACCGCAAGGACAAATGCACAATCTGTAGGGGTTTTAAACCCCGAACACAGAAGGACCGGGAGAACAGGCTCAAGGTCATCCTGTGGAGGCGGCTCTGAAGCCAGCACCGGCGACCGGCTCGTCCCCCACTCCGGCAGCAGCAACTCCCCAGGTCTCGCTCTCCCCCGGACTTCAGAGCATGTTCCTGGTCCTTGCTCTTGTTCTCTACTAGGTGATAACTCCAGCTACCCCCTGAAAGCATGGTCTAAAGACTTAATTGTATCAAGGGCTGCATGTTATTTTTAGTGGCCCAATAACCTGTTTCTGAAACTATCACAATCAGGCAGGAGCAGGGAGCAACTTCAGTCTTTATCTTGATGAGAAAACACTATAGTAATGACTCCAAGCCCTGCCGCATTGGGACTGCAGAAGATGGCTGCTTTTTGTCAACACTTAGCCTTTATTTGACACAGTGGTGGGGAAAGCAGCCCAGCCCAGGTTCTTTCCAGCAGTTGGCAGCAAACAGCTCTATTAATGGTACAGGACAGACTCACCTCTGCTGTAAGTGTTGTGCGCCTGCTTAAACCAGAGCTGAATTTGGCCTGTAAGCTTAACTGGAAAGCTGTGAGTAATAGGGAGCTGAGTATTTAACTAGAGCCAGGAGGAAAGTGCTGAGTTCATCCTTTAGAAGCAAAACGTGCTCTTGCAGGTCAAAGGAAAAACAAGCCAGCACCTCTGAGTACAAAATGGATCATGGAAGCATGGATTAAACATGCAGTGTATTGTTATAGCAACAAGAGGGGAGCCCTCACAAGGTAAGAAAGAGCAACGCAAAGCAGGAAACTAGCTGACTGCTATTCTAATTCAGGTGGCAGCAGACAGAAAAGAATTAACCTTTATTTTAATGTAACATTTTACAGGGTATAAACCAGTTTCTAGTGCTAGCTGCTTTGGCATTACATTAGAGAAGCTAGAAATCTTTTATGAGATACAATTTCCCAAACTAAATATGTTTTGACTTAAAAAAAACAAAAAACTTCCCCCTACCACTTTTTCAGAGGAAAGTGCCAGCTATCATTTTCATTTTTAGAAATTCACTGTCCGTCTGAAAATTTTGAAACTGTTCCCCTATTAATTCTATTGTTTACAACATGTTATTTTTATCCAGTTCTACATTTTATACCACACTGAGATCAGCAAAACTGCTTCCTAATACTGTACAGCTTACCACTGGGAACAGATGCAAAATGGGTTAGAGGCTTTAACAGCAGCAGGCTAGGGTTGTAATATGCATGGGCCCTGCTTAAACTGGATTCAAATGGCCTCTTTAAACAGACACCCCTAAGTCACTTAATGGCCCAGTGCCGAAGACAGTGTCCTTACGGCATTTTCTGCCTGCACATCACTATGGCCTATGTGGAGAGGACTTTGTCTACACTGCAGTCACAGGCTGTGAGCGCAGCTCCTGAAGACATACCTGAGCTAGCTCCCATCCAAGAGCAGTGTGCACGAGACCCCTCTGGGCACTTACCCAGGAGCTTAGGTGCTCTGGATCCCTAGCTGGCTCCATTAAGCCTAGCTTGGGTCTGCCTAATATGAGCTGCACTCGTACTCCATGATTGCCCAATAAAGAGATGCTGAGGGTACATCAGCTCTGTAGCTGTGCTTGTACCACCTTGCTAAGAGTGAAGTGAGGCTGTGCGGTGTGGGCTACAGGAGTGCACACATACCTAGCGGTTGAGGCCCAGTGGTCTAATGCAAGTGGTGCTGAAGCCCATGCTGTGACCTGCTCCCTTCTAGCGCAGGTAGGTTTACACAAGCGCCTAGTCACACGGCCGGTTGCAGTGGAATGTAGCTAATGCGTGTTGGCGAGCTGCAAGTCTGATGGCCTAATGTGCACCCCAAAACATGTACAAAGCCCAAGTCTGGCACTAAGCATGATGTCCCTCAGTCAGTCACCATGACACCAGTGTGGGATGCCTGGAAGAAAGGCAGTAGGTGCTAAAGAGATCCCATAGCCCCAGTCACCCAGTCTCTTGGGGGAATGACTGAATGGGCAATGGCCTGCACATGCTTCTGCCAGAACTTGAGAGCTCCCAGCTGTTTTTTCAAAAGTATGAACCCCTCTGAGAATCAGGCCGAGTTTGGCTTCCATCCACAGAGATGATGGGGGCCTGAACTGACGCCTGTGTTTCCTTTCTGTGACAGCTAGTAGTTACATGAGTGTACAGAGCAACACGTGTCTTTTTTCAGCCCCCTCTACTGTTGCAGTGGCTTGATACACAGCCACTAGGGGCATGCCTGCAGTGCAGCAGCATCACGCAGTACCTGCGAACGAGTGACTGTATGAAAAATAGGCGTGTAGCCACATTCGCATAGGGGGCAGTTCCTGCTAGCTGCCCACTGCACACCTTTGATGATTGAATGGCTACGGCTGTGCACAGCCACTACCACTTCTGCTTTTAGGCTCCTGGCTCCCTCAAACCCAGTGTCCACACCTACCTGAGCAGGAAATTACCTCTCCCCTGGACACTTTGTGGTGTGTGTCTCTGTAAATACATAAGAGCTCTGATTGGAGAGTGATGATGGACCAGCCCCAAATCAGTGCACAGGATCATACTTCTTCAGAGGAAGGTGGTTGATAAATAGCTGGAAGGAGCAGCTTAATGGCCTAAGACAACATACTGTCAAAGGGATAATTTTTGCACTTGGTGCATCTCAGAGTTCACTGGTGCTGGGCAAATGAAGCCTTAGACAAACCTGCCTACGGCTGTGAACGCACCATTAGGCTCTAGGGTATGTGGTTAAATAGCACTATTGGTTTAATGTTCACAAGAATTTGTTAGCACAAGTCAAAGATGCGGCTAATGACTTCTGTGGGCTTGGTTCAGATTCTAGTCTGGCATACAAGGACGGAAAAGCCCGTGCTGGTGAACGAGGGAAAGAAAGGCTTCACAGATCCCAATGTGGAAATCTGATGCTGCATGGCTGCGATCAAACAGGTACATCTTCTGTATCTACCACGAGGGAGGTGAAGACAGAGAAAATAAAAAACTCTGGAGAAATTTTTGGAGGGAAGTATGAAGAGGCTTGCTCTCTCCCTGCATGCCACATTTGAGGTGTACGTGTAGAGGATGGGATGACACAGAAAGGGAAATGATAATAGAACACAAGGGTAAAAAAATATTTTGTGAGGATGATGAGGGGGCAGTGAGAAAAGAGGACACCTGAAGCCAGGAAGAAAGAGTACGGTGCTGACAGAGGAGAGGGTTTATGTCACCTTTCCAGTGCAGTCTTACACAAGGCAAATTACTGCATGATAATCCATGCTGTTGGTCTCTAGCACATCACCTTGCCATGCAATAATGGACCGAGTGGACCCTGCTCCCGGGCACCTAAAGCCCCCTAAGCTGCGCTCTGAAAATTTCAGAGATTGCATGCTTCACTGGGGAAGTGTGGCAGGGCAGCATTGTGGAAGCCTGCACTGCCATGGCGGTTGCTATAGGTAGCTACTTTTTGTAGAGAGGACATCGCTCTCCAGGGCTATCACGTTCTCCTTTCACCTCACAGCAACAGCCAAGAACCATGTTCTTAGACAGGCTTGGGCTAGCTGCAGGAGGTGGTAACTAGCTGCACTGAGGCAGAGGGGTAATGTGCCCATTGGTTTTCTCTCTTGCAGAGCTTGCTCTCATTTTGCAGGCTCCTCTCTACGGCAGCTGGCCAGACTCATGAAGCTGCCAGGACCACTCCTGACTTCCACATGTTTTAAACGTACTGAACAAGCAAGTTCGTATGACGACGAATCATACCTGTACGGCTCAGACTCTCCTGACCTTCCTCCTGGACTCTGAACAGAACCGGGCCCTCTGGAGATACAGGAAAAAAAGCACAGAAACCATAGCACTGACCTCACCTTCAGTACAAGGTACAGAGCCGGCAGGATGCTTGGTTTGAAGGGAGCATGGGCAGGGCATGATGCATTCAGGAGGAGGCCCAGCTGGAGCCGTGTTCCAGACCACGGGACTGGTTTCACAGCATGGATAAGAAACACCACAAGGAGTAAGACGCTTTCTTCGAGGGAGACATACCTTGTATCCGTGTGCAACAGCCTCAGCAGCTTTCTGGTTGTGGTGGGGACAGCTGGCCGCTGAGATGGCACCTTTGCCCTTAATTTTGAACCTACATTAGTCAGTATTTATTACACTGCACAAGACTGGGTTTTGGGGAGGGTGACAAGCAAGGCAGGTAAGAGCTAACCCCCACGTAAATCTGCTCTCGTTCCCAACCCATCCCCCTTTCATCAGGGCTTGGAGGGTGGTCTGACAGACTCGGCAAACCTCTGCATAGCGGTAGTGATTTGTTTACACTACGTGTGACCATGTTCACGATCCACACTAAAGTAAGTGGAGGTGGGTCCCAACTGGACTCCTATAGCCAAACCCCTTACAGCTTCAGAGGGTGGGTCTGAATCTTCCGGCTCAGGCCTATCTCTAGTGCCAACTTGACTGAGCCAAGCATTAAGTGTGGGGCTCCCGGAAGTGCACCCCTACCTCAAGAAGTGACTGCTTAGCATTTCACTGAATACTGCTGTAGTCTCCCAATCCCACCCTAGGCCACTTTCCACTGCAAAGAAGGAACCATGCAGCAATGAGCAAACCCACTTCTCTCCATTAGTCTCCTCTTTTAATGAATTGATTTTAAATACGTCCTTCAGCCTCAATCCATTTCAGGGTCACATCATGCTACTGCTAAAAACCAGTGCTGTGACATGGTGCCAATAAAAAGCCAGTGTGGCAGCCCAAGAATTGCTATTGCTATAGACGAGCGCACAGTAAGAATGCCATTGCTGTATAGCTCCAATACCTGACTCCATGAAGGACTGAAGGGGAAAAAAAATGGGGCAAAACAGCCTCACCCCAAATGCCTTTGAATACCTGAAACCCTAGAGGTTCAAGGCTTCTTCCTTGGAAGAAGTTACTTGGGTGTGTTTTTTGACTATTCTGTGTATGTCAGAGACATGTCAAAAAGCAAGCAGCAGTCTCTAGTATCTTGGGTGATGCTTCTATGTCTGACACTCAGGCACACTGGCAGGATGAGACAAAAGGAAATATTAATCAGTTCCCCTTTCAGCCCCATTTGAAAAACCGTTTTCCTAGATTGCTGCTTAGGTCTGATTGGACTTCAAAAATCTAACCAACCTCCGCTTCTTCTGGAAAAGTCTGAAGCACAATTTTACAGGTGAGTTAAGGAAAAATGTAATCCTGTAAAGAGACGCACTTATTTTTTTAAGCCCTTAGCAGCATATAATTGCAATACTTGCAGAATATTTCTTGCAGAGTTTTAGCTTCAATGGGCAGAAATTGCTTATTGGACTAATGACAAATCTATATTTCCTAATATTTAAAAACAAATTGTGCAATTTTTTTTCTTTTCCCTGGAGTAGTTATCAAAACAATCATTGGGGAAAATGTTACCTTCTTTAGCTGATGCGGTTCTTTAGTTTCCATTCATGGAAGCCTTGCTATATTGCTTCTATGAAAACCTTCCTTTATATACAATGGCTGAAATCCAAACTGGATAGCAATGATTTTACGCAACTGGTATCCACTTGCATTTTGGGAACAGCCATTGGTAGCTCACGTTAAACAGCGGTGCTCTGCATCAAAGCAGGTTTATTCCACTACTATACAAGCCTCCAAACTGCAGCGCTCAGGCCAGGTATCTTAAAGGGGGAACAAAGAGGTATTTTCGAAAGGGATACAAAGTTTTCATGATATTCAAGTTGTTTTCAACTGATGTCCTAGCTGCATGTCTGTTTGTTTATTATAATAACAACCCTGCTGGATTGCAGCCTTCCATCCTCTGTAGGGAACAACTCCCAGTGAAACGCAAAGGACTAAGTCCTAAGACAACTCTGCAAATTCAAATACACTCCACTCTCCTCGGAAAGTCAGCTATTGGAGCCTAACCCTATCAAGGTGATGTGGTGGTTATCAGAGGTGCAGGGCCCTGGAGAGCAGAGGTACAGATACTGTGGCGAGACAGGCACTGATTGAGACGGAGGATGGAGTGTATTACACCTGCACTGTCTGTTCTCAGTTTTAATTAAACTGTATTTAATTTGTTAAATAAAATTAAATATGGTTTTTAACAGTTAAAATTCCCTTGAAATTGAATATTGCTCCCATTGCATCTTACTTCTTATCTAGGTGGGGTTAAACTACTCCCACTGTCCCACAAGCACTGATCTGACCTCTCTCCTAAAGCTACTTAAGGTCAGAGGGTTTGTTGGTTGGAGGAGAGATGACCAGCTATTGGACACAGCCACTTACACACTGACAACTACAGTATGAGGGTATTTAAACCATCTTTCTTGTACATTAAGTAGGGAAAGAAGCTGGATACGTTTTCAGAGACAGCAATGGTTCCTTTCAAAGGCTATAAGTCTATTATTGCCATTTGAGCACCGCAATATTTGACCTGTCAAACAGGGACCTCAGCTGGAGATAGCCTAGGGGAAAGGGGAGTTACAAAATAACCCAAGTGCTTCTTTCTCAGGATCCCTTATTCCTGTTTACATGAGTTTAACAAGAAGCCTGGAGAAAAGTGTTAGTTTTCCACATACATTTTACCATGTAAGCCACTGTCTCTAATGCAGTGGTCTGCTTGTCCATTCCCTCTTCTAAACCTGCTCTTTGGAAGATCCATAAGCTGCCTGAACTTGAACGCTAGTGTGATATAGTCCTGCTCCAGTGGAGGCTGACAGAGGAGAAACACAGGTAACTTTAGAAATTGTTTAGGTTTTTTTCCCCACAAAAGAGAGAACCTCAGAATATTAAACATTAACGATTAAACATCCAGTCTGGCTCCCAACAACTGTACAAACTACATCAAAAGGCTGTTTCAATTCTGCCAAAAAGCTCAGCAGAGCATTCCCCAGCTAGTTTTTCTATTTACCAGAGAAAAATCTCTCCCCTTCTAATCAAAGAGGAGATGCCCCCGTAGACTATGGGCAAGGGTCTGGGCTCAGGCCAGTTTAGATGGGTCTCTCCCCCACAGCATCCTATTTTACTTCTTGCCCCTGGATTGATGAATTATATCACAGCCACTCATTCAAGCTGGACGCCAGATGTAGTGTTGAATTTGGAGAACTTCATGTCCCATGAAAAAGTGATAGACTCACCTCCTAAACTCACTGCCAGGGAGCAAATCGTTTACAGAGGTCTAGTAGAAATTAACAAGCCAGTCTGTGTTTGGGCTGGTGCATCCCCACACATACACCACGGAACAGCCAAGGTGAACCGAAGGGGAGGCAGCTCTCCTGCTCAGTCCATATAGTGGGTCCTTCCTAGATAAGGCAGGTCTACAGATTGTACGATCCGGCCTGCGGTGCGCTCTTCAAAAATGATAATCTAGGGAGTAAAGAGATGTGGGGAGGGTGAGAGTCCCTTTTAAATGACCATCGCTGGCCTTTCCAGCAAGGAAATATTTTTGGGACTTGAAGATCAAGCCTGAGCCTGGGGTGGTGGGTGTTAGTTAAATGGGGCATTTAGCAACATGCTCCTATTGAAGGGGATGTGGTCCATGTACTAGCTCACTAGTTCCACTGTATACTCAAACTCTACTCAGATTCTGGTCATTTGACAGCCAGGGCTGCACTGAGATGTCACAGCAGTGACGAGTAATCACTAGAACTACCAATCCCCAATCAGATGGTCTTGCTTTTTATATAAGTGATGCTGCCTTTTTAAGTCTATATGCTCTACTGATCCAAAGCCAGTACATACCACAGCTGATCTCTTGTACCGACAGCCAAGAAACAGTGCAGCTCTATTGGAACCCCAGCCTCAGACGGAGCTAAACCCCCAAAGCTTTGTAGAGTCTGATACAGGTCAGTTTTTAAGGCACTGTGCATTCCTAGCTGTCCTTAGACACGAGTCAGAGAAGGATGTTTTTAATAGAAAGCCTCTCACCTCATTGTTCCCAGGCTGTAACCAAGTTGCAGGGAGGTAGAGTGTTTCCTGGGGTCCAATTTTCCAGTAGCGTCCTAGGTTCTCTCCATTGATGAACACAACTCCTTTTTCCCAGCCCTAAAATAATGACAGGAGAGCAGCATTACTAAAGCAACTGCTTGCTAGCCAAAGCACCCACTCCCAGGGCTAACCTGCTGAGGTGCTCGCATTCTTTCAGGCTACCTGCTGCTAGCCACCACTCCAATCCTGCCACTGTTTACCTTCTTTTTTGGGGAGAGCTGTGCTTCCCTGCCGCTATCTCAAATCTGATCTACTGAGGGCAGTAACAAAAAAGCAAGTTACTTGTTTTGCAGTAGCAGCTACAGGCCCTGATCAGGCATCGGAGCCCCCATGGTGCCAGGTGCTGTACGCAGCCTCCATTACTACAGTAATTCACAAGCTTCAGTATATTTATCCTCAACCACCCTGGGAGTTGTCCCAGTTTTATAGAGGGGGAAACTGAGGCACAAAAGAGAATAAGTGATTTGCCCACGGTAATACAGGAAGTTCTCTGACAGCGGGAAATGAACATACTCTTTCCAAGTCTAATTCCAAAGGGGTAGACATGGAGGGCACTGAATACAGCCATTTGAAGTGGAAATCCATCAACTACATGAAACAACTTGCACAGATCCAGACAGACATCATCTTCAAAGCGTCTGACGAAGTGGGATTTTCTCCCACGAAAGCTCATGCGATAAATAAATCTGTTAGTCTTTAAAAGTGCCACAAGACTCTGTTGTCTTTCCAAGTCTAGGTTAGCATAATGAGCACAGGATCGTTCTTCCTCTCACAGAACAACTACCCCTGCCTCAAGGAACTTACAATGTGAGTAGTTTTACACATAAGCCAACGTTATTTTCTTTCTTGTATACTACTGCCCTCATCAGTGTAGCGTCTGAGGGCCTTCGAGCAGTGCCCTCCATTGTGACTGATGTCTATCAGGTGGGTCATTCACTCATCCTTCCCAGGGCTTTGTACTCCTGTTGGCAATTGATAGTGCAGAGCCAACGTAAGCTGGGTTTTAGTCTGGCTAGTGCGTCATCAAGAAAATTGTTACCTTGGTTCTAATGGCAGAGTAAGGTTTCTCCGTGTATCTGTACAAATGACAATGAAGTTGGGGATACGCAACTTAGGTGGTGTCCCCCCGCACCTCATAACCAAGTGCAGAGAGAGTTGGGGCAATTCCCTGCCTCTGCAAGTCACCTGCTCTCTGGGTCCTGTCGAGTCATTTCCGCTGGAGATGACTTAGCCCTGAGGCTCCAAGTAATGCTTCTACATGCAAATACTAAACTGTCCAGTCTTTGCTCTTCTGAATGGGCCGGGATGCAACAGATTTAGAGAGCCTCTTCAAGGCCTTCCTCTCCCATTCCTGAGCATCTTCAAGCAACACCTGTTAATATCATGCTATGCTATCCATACACTGTGGCCCGTAAACTGCACCAAGACATGAAGGGCATTCTGTAAGGAACAATTAAAAGGGACCCACAGAGTTTGTGCTGGGGGGTTGAACAAAATACAAGAGGAAGACGTTCAAGATTTAACAATACACACAGCACTTTTTATCTTTAGCGCTATAGGCAAACACCACCACCCTCAAACATCCCCTCTGATGGAAGCCATGCAACATCATCCCCTTTTACAGACAGCACAGCGCAGGGCATTAACTTGACCCATGTCTCACCGGACTCAGGAACTTACAGCTTTGTGCTCCTGGTCATTAATCCATTGCTACTGGAAGAGGAATAGCACCTCATTTGTACAAAGCCCAGCTCATTACTAGTTCTCCCTGGATGCTGTTAAATGGGCAGGCCAGAATCACCCTCATTTGTCACAGCAGGGCCTGTGATGGTGGAGGCTCTGTGCCACCTGACACCTTTAGGAACAGACTTCTGTGCAGGTCTCATGGGTAGCTGGCTTTATCACAGACCAGTGAAGAGCATTACGTGATGCCTGGGCTTCCCTCAGGAATGCTGGAGCCATTATGTGAAGTTTTCTTTCCAGCCACAGGAAAAGAAACAAGATAGTAACTAAGAGACCCACCTCAAGTTTCAGAAATGTGTCCTGAGGCAGATACTGCACTTGCAGGTTTCCTCGGAAGAATGCGGGCCCAACTGCGTAATCCGGGATTGTGCTCCAAGCAGTAACACCTCGCAGGCTGGGAGGGAAAGAAACAGTTAACAGAAGGAAAGCAACTTCCTGACAGGCTGGGTCCAGGGCTAGCCTTGGACTTGCTTCAAACAAGAGACCACTGAAAACAATTTACAGCAAAGTAGCTATTCACTTCCATGCCTCAAATGTGAAGTGGTTGCTGCTCCCAGCACTGGTTTAGGGATGAATACTCAGCATGCTGCATGGGCACTTAGCTGTATATTCAAGGCAGGCACCTGGCTACCTCTTTCCTTACTTTGAAATTAATCCCCTGGTGGAAGAGGTCTTGGCCTTCACCTTTCTGGGTCAGTGAGGTGAAGGTCTCCATTGTGAAAGCAATGAGAGAGAGGTGCTGCCACTGCTTTTTCTGCTCCACAAGTGAAAATCCCTGCTTCAAACTCATCCAGTTCTGATCTCTGGGATCAACAGTTTCCTAGTGCAGGTCACGGTACAGATGTTAAGCTAGAGAGATCCATCCTGGGTCTTTCTGAAGTACCCAATACATTCACTATGTGTCCTTGTAGCAGCAGACAACAAATGATATATTGACAGACCCGATTTGAATTCTGGATAGGCAAGTAGTTAGGGACAGCACATTCTTCGTGTATGTCCACACAGCAAAAAAAGGGTGTCCTTAACTTGGGTTAAAACAGCAGTGAAGGCATGGCGACTCTGCTTTTAACTGGGCTCACAGCTCCAGTTAAAGTCTACAGGAGAGCCTAGGGCTGACCATGAGCTGCTAACGGGAATAAGAAGCTGTGTGGGGATGTCTTCATAGCTATTTTAACCTAATAGCTAATGCTGATCACCTAACTCAAGTTAAGAATACACCCTCACCAAAAGATAAGTGTAGAGGACTACACCGATGGGCTCATGGCTCTTGAAATCTCTTCCTCTACTGGAGTGACAACGGCAGAGTCACTTTCAGGTAGGCTCGGAAGTTTATCTTCACCCTGAGTAAGTGGCACGAGAGAGTTTCTTCTGAGGTGTAGGAGTTTAAGTTGACTTTGATCTATTTCTGCTCTCTATGTTGTAGAACATTTTTTAAAAGATTATAAACATGCCCAGAGGCTAGTGATACGAAGCAAAACACGAGGCCCTGTTATCTAATAAACACTTCCTTGAGAAAAGCTGTTCAGCCTTCCCAGCTAAAAATGTGTCTCCAGCACAACTTGGCCCAGTGCTGAACATTTTACCAGCTGGCTCAGGCACTCAGATAAAGTGTCCTCTAGAAACTCTACCCCTCCACAGTTTACACAATCTGCAGAAATCCTTCCTCTGTTCCCTCCAATTTAGGCAAATCTTTAAGTGTGTTTGTTTAGACTTCTTTGGACAGAAGTACTAGAGTTTTATACTTTCTGTCACTGATAAGTTCCAAGTGACCACAACATGTTGTAGAATGACAGCTGTACAGTCCAAAAATCCTCACAAATTTGTTACATTATTTGACGAAACTAGCATTGGAACATCAAATCTGTTTTAATTTTTTGGCAAGAGTCCATAAGGTAACAAGTCTCTGTTGCTCAAATGACAGAAAACTGACTAGTTACTCCTCCAGGGTTATATTGTTTTAGAACTTAACACTGAAGAACACACTTTAAAAACGTGTTAGAAGCTTCCTGAAATTACTTTCCCTCTGTATTCATGGAGGGAGAGTCCTTTGCTGAAGTGTTTAGTAACCCCAAATTTCTAATCCAGGTAAAGACCCGAATGTCTCCAAAATTCAAGAGGGTTTGGATTGGACACATCTGTATATGCCTGCCAATTAAAGTCTGTGGCAGTCTTTCCATCCCCTTCAAAGGGAAGTGGATTGGGCCCATAATAAACTGCAATAATAAGTGTTACAAGATTCTTTACAATTTTAGTTGGAGTTATTGGGAAGTGATTTGTCAATGTGACAATTCACCAGGTACTGCCTTTCTGGCACATGTAACTGCTAACTAGATTGTGCATCTCTGCTGAATTCTTTTTGCAAACGAGAAGAACATATATGTCCTCTTTATCTGCACAAATAATTTATATATTTGTACATATATCTCACAAACCTTTCCATGAAGCTAGGTTTCATTTCCAGACTGTAAATCTTGAAGTTCCTCAAGGGGATTTTGTTCAGAAAGACATCACCAATTAAGCCTGCAAGAGCAATGGAGATAAAGCGCTGAGAAGCAACTAAGCTGACGGATCTTCCTATTTCAACAGAAGGAACAGAGGGATATGGAAAATAGTCATGCTCTGCAATGAAATTAGAGCCCATATGGTCCTATTGCTCATCCAGATTAAGTGAGGAATTTTGTCACACTTTGGCCTCTTCTCTGTCCTTTGCTTTAACGCATTAAGATAAGAAATTCCCTCCCTACAGAAAGCACTGTTGGCACATATAGTACATTGATTTTTTTTTTTTTTTTTTTTTTTTAATTTTGGTGTCCATAAATAAATTTTTTTTTTTTTTTAATGCAGCAGATCAATTACTTTCCCAATATGCAACATCCTGGTATTACTAATGCCTTGTATTGAGCGAGTAACTTTATCAAAGGATCTCAAAGCAACTCACAAGCAAATTTAGCATCATCAGCCTCTTATTAGGTGAGTGAAATTGTCCCATTTGTGGATTGGGAAAACTGCCACATAGAATAAAGGTCACAGAGGAGGTCTAGGAAGAGTTGGGAAGAGAACCCATCTCTCCTGGCTCCCAATCCAGAACATTACTTACAAGACGATGGTTGAGACTGTCAAAGTAGTCCAAGGGATTTAGGCACACCTATGTCATTAAAGCTAATGAAACAGGTGTTTCAATTCGCTAGCCTGCACTGAATGTTACAACCTACATTTCATCCTATAAAACAGAACCCAACAGTCTTGACTCCAAATCTACAGCTCTACTGGCATAAACAATTTACTACAATCCATGGAGCTGGACACAACCCATCATGCCAGGACACTGTGCACACTGAGATCATCTTGTTCTCCAAATTTCAGAGCGGAAACAGGACCAGGAAGGCATTTCTGTTCCCCATGTATGACATCACACAATTGCATATGTATGTCACGCAGTGAGAGGAGGGGCCCCCCTGCCTTTATCTTAGCTATTGGCATCTATTATAGGGAGGGTGAGATTTGTAAAGGTCTTTAAGCTAGCCCATTTCATAGGGGATGGAGCTATTCACAAAGATCACTGATCAGCTATCATCCCCCCGGATATGTTTGAACTTATGATCCAGAGATGAATTACATTCTTTTATCAGTCTCTCCCCTCCATCCCAACCCGCAACGCATACGGGCTGCCTTCTATTGTGTGACTACAAAGCTAAATAGCATTAGCCAGGTACAGTGAAATTCTTGCATGCCTGCATACTGCTCAATTCAATACACAGGATTTTAGTATTCAGTCTGAAGTGTTTGTTTCTGAGGGGCAGCCACCATTTAAAAAATGTCCTCAGCGTTTAAGTCCTTGCTAAAGACAGACTCAAAAAGGGGCCTTTATTTGAGTTCTCAGCCCCATGCCCAGCTTGGAAGGAGGGAGACAACTTAACCTACCTTTCCTCTGCTCATTCAGCATAAGTCCATAATTGACGCGTCCACAGTTCTCTACCAAGAGCCTGAGTTGCCTGAAGCCCTGTAAAGAATGGATCAGCCTCTGCTGAATCAGTACACAGTCCAGTGCCAGCCCAGCCATGTTGGGCAAAAAGAGAAATCAGTGGAACCACTCTGGGGCTGGGGGGGGAGGGGGGGGAGGAGAGAATGCCTTTGCACCAGTAGCTTTGGGGCACCTGTTTCACGTACTACCACTGACTGGGCTATGATTGCACCAGGAGTACCAGGTGAGACTGGTGCAAGTAACTGCATCACTGAGGAAAGCTCAGCCTTCTCATGAAACCCTCATATTCTGTTGTTCAACATTAATGAATTGTGGAAGTGAAATGGTAAGTAGAGCCAGAAACAGTGTGTCCAACTCCACACCAGCTTCCACCGCACAGCCCTGCCCATGAGCCAGAATCCTGACCTTAGGTAGTCCCATTCATTCACCAATTCAAGCCCTTGGAGCCACTCAGCTCTGCCAATGCACATGCACTAGACGCACTACTCATACGGCCAAGCTGTTCAGTGGTTTTGACACGCAGGCCAGTGTGAGCACAGAACACAAGTGAGACCTAACCAGCTCATTTCATTTGTGACTTAAGACAAGTAAAAAGACTGAAGCATGATTTTGTGCTTAGGGACGTACTGCCTACATATTCTGTTCCGTCTCAGGGCAGTCCGCAGTTTGTGCAGTGTGGCAGAAAGGGGGTTAAACTTAGTGCCTCTGCTGCTCCTCTGAAGTGAACATGCAGCCTGGAGTTTTGTAAAAACATTTCCCCATCTCAAAACAACAACTTGGCCTTTTAAATCACTCTCCACTCCAACTGTGGAGCCATTTCCGCTTGGAGTACAACTGGTCTGTGTCTCACGCTGCTGCCTCACTGGTTTGAATGAAGCCGGCAGCAGATATACGTCAAGGTTCCATGCATTTTTGTGGGTGGTTTTGAGTTAAAATTCTATTACCTACATACCTCCTATGAGTGGTCTCACGTTACTTACCTGTCCTTCAGGAATTGACAGCTCCAAAGTGTTGTAATCAAGGTATCCAATGAACATAGTGTTAACAAACACCTGCAGGAGAGAGCACAGCAGACAAGCAGAATTCCTAGACCATTTCAAAACCCAGATATATTAGATAAAGGATGAGGGCCATAATGGGGGATGAAGCATCGTCTAATGGGAGTCAGGACTCTTGGGTTTTATTCCCAGCTCTGTCATTGACTCGTTCTGCAATGCAGGGCAAATCAAGGCATTTCTAACAATGCACAGACTTTCCTATCATTAACTTCTGAGGACAGATCAGATCAGCCGTTGGCTACTTGAGCTAATATTATTGGACTTCAAGTAGATTTGGACCTTGGGCCTGGGATTTAGACAGGATGGGGGGTGGTTATGAATATCACAATTCTGCCCATGAAAAACCTTGGTTTGTGGTTGATTTATTTCATGCCCAACTCCCACAGCCAAGTCACTTGCCTGTCTCTAGAGTCAAGACCACCACTGCCCTGTGTTCTTTACCTGTGCTCGATCCCGGACATGGTCCCTGGAATGCAGTTGCCCTCCGCCGGATATGACTGTCTCATAGAGCGTATACCCATAGGCCTGCCCATTCCCATCATTCACTGGCAGGTTCTCCATGTTAACCGGGAACTCTGACTTAGCGGGCTGCAAAGAAGGAACAATTACTACAGAGGGAGACAAGGTGGGACAGGGACAGGCTACACATGGACAGGATCTTTCATTCAAGTAGCTGCTATGTCGCACAAACCAACCTTTACATAAACCCTGTGCGACATCTGCTTCTTGAAGGGCTCTTGGAGTGCAAAGAACCTCAGCTAAATGACCAATTTCAATCCTTCCAACACCATCCATACTAGATGGATATTAAGCCTTCATCAGATATATATCTCTGAAACCACAGGTTCAAATCCCAGCAGTTCCATTTTTCTTCCAGGTAAATAAATGGGCATTCCATACGGCCTTCTGTGCTGAAGTCTTTCTGTTAAGACCTTAAAACACAGGTCTTTCCTCTGTGACATTAAGGCTCATGTAGCACTTCAGAGATGAAAGGCTCTAGTATTCTTGGCCAAAAGCTCCCCTCCCCTCCCCATTCTCATTCAGCATGCAAAAAACAAACTGGTAGATTTCCTCCACCCCAGAGACGGCTGACTTTCAATGCTGCTATATATACACACAACATTATTGAAGCACCTTGAGATCCTTCAGAACATTTTTTTTTTTTTTTAAATAGTGCTGTGTATTTCTTTGCATCATCCCATCCACACGACACATTCTCCAGTAGTAAGGGCAGTACCTACCTCTACAATAGATGGCAGCACCTCCCACAGAGAGAGATATTGCTGCAGCAGGACTGCACCATATGATGCTTTGCCTGTGATCATAGGAGGGAGGGGCAGAGGCTGCCCTACAATGCAGAAACAAAGCAGGTGTTATTTCAGTTCTGCTAGACAGATGCTACAAGATGACAAGGAGGTTTAGAGGCCTCCCTGATTCTACTGCTGGACCACAACTCTGCCTCTGGAATTGTCTTTAATCAATCTCCCTATGGGATCAAACAGAGCTCGAGCAAAATTGAAAGCTGGGCCAAGGTTGGCAAATTTATTCAGGAGTGAAAACCGCCTGTCCAACTCCAGAGAGAATAGCATGCAAGTGGGATCTGTACAACAACCAAATCTCCCCCAGATCTGCATTTGTATTAAGTTTGCTGGCATGACACATTCCCATTGCATGTGGAAACTACTAAATGCATGTATCCTTCCCACTGCTCGGAAGTCAGCTGAAAAGCCATTTCTGTAACAAGATGCTCTACAACCCTGGGCCTCCCACATTTCAGAAGATGCTTCCAACTAATCTGCCAGACATCTGTGCAGAGGGCAGTGCAGACCGTTGGTGGCCAATTTTAAAGCTTCTCTGACATGATACAGGCCAGCATTTAAGGGGTAAAGAATCAGCTCGGAGGTTGATTATCACCTATGATCTTGGTGAAGAGTTGACGGAGTTTGAAGAACTTGGACGTGTAGTCTCCAGCCTCTGTCAACACGGCATCATAGTCTGGAAGACAAGCGTGCACCTGTCACAGGGCTTCATAAGCTTTAGGAAAGTACTTAGATGCATTTTCAGACTGGTCAGAGCGAAAGAGGTAACATGTTTATCTCAGGTCATTAACAGTAAGGAAATCTGCATCAATACAGATGTAACTACATCAGCACAAAGTTCCTTAATGCAGACAGGGCCTGAGACATTGTCCCACGGTGTGACAAGGCAAGTACTTAATAGTAAAGGGACTGTGAAGATTGGTATAAAATTAAAAAAGCAGCTCTGATCCCATATCTTCTGCTGCTTTAGTAAATATGTCTGGACAAAATCTGCCCCCCACATTCACTTCTACAATGCCCTACTGAAGTCTAGGGCAGTGGTTTTCAAACCACTTTTACCCTTGTGACCCAGTTGAGAAAAATCATTTATGCCCATGACCCAAAAACTACATCTTTGAGCAATGCATGCCAGTTTTTAAGTGGCAGCAGCAGGAGGGAGCTCCGTGACCCAGTACCTGGTCCCAACCCGTAGTTTGAAAACCACTGGTCTAGGGGATCAGTGCATTAAAGTTTGAGGACACACTAGGACCCTTAACCCAGTGGTTTTCAAACTTAGGATTGGGACCCAGTATTGGGTCGAAGACCCGCAGGCACTGGGTCATGGCGCCCCCTGCTGCTGCCACCAGAAGACTGGCATGCATTGCTGAAAGATGTAACTGTTGGGTCGTGGGCATAAATAATTTTTTTCAACTGGGTCCTGAGGAAAAAGGTTTGAAAACCACTGCCTTAACCAATACTCTTCCTCTCCCATATGCCAGTGCCACCTGTTCTCCCATTATGTTTTATGGCTTTTCCCCTGCCCTGTACAACTGATGGACAAATAAAATTCATTCTTTACTGTTACTGAAAGCCAGAAATGAGGGGAAGAAATATGGATGCATATTAAAGGCCTATGTTTCAGGTAAAGAAATTTCTCCACTTCCTGCAATCACAGGATCAACACAGCAAGCCCAAGTCAGCCCTTCTTCCACCTAATATAAAAATACGCTGAGGATAGTACCTACAGTAAATGGATAGGGGTCCTATCTGCTTTGCATGGTCCCTGGCATCTTTCCATAAGAGCACAGATTTGCCTGAGGGTCCTAAGTCAAAATTTCCTCTTCTCCATCACCTCTGTATTGTTGTTGTGCCTACTGCTCTCCTCCCCAGAGCTGACTGCACATACTGAGACTCCCATTCTGTACCTGCCCTTAACTCCATGTGGGATCAGGTCAGTAGTTTGATGATTGACTTGTGGAATGAAAATTTCTGTAAGGTACTATTCAAACTGTTAAAAGTCAAAGCAAAACAACTGTTTTGGTGATAAAGGTCTCAGGTGGTTTTTCCTTAATCATTAAGTGAAAAAGAGAAGAGATGCTATGGAGAAAACAGCTCCACTTGATGTTAACTACCGTCTGTGTTCCCCAGTGGTTTCTGACAACTCAGAGAGAAGGGTTCCCTTAAGTACTGGAACAGACTAGTAACATGGAATGTTACAATCACACTATCTACCCACATGAGCCGAGATCAGGGTCTTCCTTCTCTCCTGTTTGGGTGATGGTATTTTCAAGGTCTGTCCTCAGAGACAGTACTTTGATCCTTCCAAAAAGTGATGAGCTTTGGGCTAGATGCAGCTCTATGCCCTTACTGCAGGCTTGCAACAGGAGTGCAAGCGAGGCAGTGAATGAAAACTCACCATAACTGGTGACATCTGGCTTGTACTCATCAATATCCAGAGCACCATTCATGAAGCCAAAGTTGGTGCCCCCATGGAACATGTAGAGGTTGATGGATGCTCCTGTTTTAAGGACCTCTGATACTGCATTCACCATATCTGTAAAGGAAGGAAAACCCCAAACAAGGATTCAGGGCATCAAAAAATCAAGAAGCTAGCATAACATAGTATGGACTGAACATGCCAACAGCCCCAAATTTTCAAACTGAGCATTTCGTTTACTATCACACCTCTCTCCTAATGCTTCATGAGCCCAATTTATGCCAGGGGTAACACCAGTTGTTTACAACTACCTTATACAGGGCAACCTTTCCTCTTGAAATGCTCTGCAGGAATAAATGACACACTACCCATCCGACAGAACACGCATTCCCAACTCAGGTAAATTTCACTGACTTCATTGGGAATTCTACCTCAGAAAGGACCTTGATATGCTATACCGATGACTTGCACAGAGAGGAGACGAGCATTTAAAGACATTGCTATTTTAAATGCATTATGCCATGCTCAAATTATTTAAGTTTTCTTTCTTTTTTAAGATATATTCATTTACCTTGCTGCTTAGCGTATGAACTGAAATGGCACAATCTTTTTGGAAGTACTGTTTACTTGATGTTTATGTTGATCATATCACCCACCAAAGGTAAAATAATTTTGCTGGAGTGAAAACAAATCTATTTACTATGCACATACTGAACTGTCAGAGCTATCATAAAATCCTCACGTCAATTTTGCTACTGCTGTAGCATACATATGCACAGAGTCCCTTGGAAGTATTTAGTTTCCACAAGATGGGAAGGAAGTGGTTAAGGCACTAGGCTAAGTCACTTCATCTCTCTGTGTCTCAGTTTCCCATCTGTAAAATGGGACTAATACTATTTCCCTGCCCACATGGATGTTGTAAGGATACATTCATTAATAATAATGAGACACTTAGATTCTGTGGGGATGGCAGCCACGTAAGTATTTGTAGATCATTAGAAAAAAAGCTACCGACTCCCATTAATTTTAAAGGCAAGTCGGAGTGTTAAGTACGATGCAACATTGCAGATGGCCATTTTCACTAGTCCAGTATCAATTATGTTTTGCCCAAACAACAAACAATACTCAGTTCTTCTAAAGCATCTTTCATCTTGGGATTTCAATGTGCTTTATGGGTTTGCTCCAATGCACACTGAAGTCAGTGGAGAAACTCCCATTGACGTCAGTGGACTGTGATTTGCCCCATAAAGAGGTACGGGGATAGGAGACAGTGGAAGAGTGAAAATAAAACCCACAAGTCTTTCCTAAACTCTTAGTGACTATTCCTCTTCCCCTTCTTCCTTAGTTCTAACCTCAACTACAATATTCTTCTACAATCCACATAACTAACAAATCTACTACTAACTTCAATTTTTAAATGAAGATTGAATATTTTTCTAAAAAAATTGCTCTAGGAATTATTTTGGGGTAGTTCTCTGGCCTGGGGAGTTATAGAGGACGTCAGATTAGTTGGTCACAATGGCCCTTTCTGGCTTTGGAATCTATGGATTCTGAATCTACTCCTTGCACTAGGCTTGTTGATGTGCTGAGAGCAGTGAAAACAAACATATTCAAAAAAGGCCACATAAAAATCACTCCTTGACATTGACAGGGATAAAAAAGCCCAAAACATGGCAATGTGCAACTCCACTAAAGAGGTTATAAATTTACAGGGACTTACACAGAGCTAAGGTCACTGCTGGATAGGAAACCTAAAGGAGACAGAGTTACTGTGCCATTTCTGCTGACAGCGGTGTATACAGCAATGAACCCTAAGTGCGTGATGATAATATATGGTGCTCACCATCTGCGTCAAAGATATTATGAGGGCCGCCCCAGCTATCAAACCATCCAGTCCAATACTCCATCACCATCTTTGGCTTATTTTGCTGTTATAAAAACAAACCACAGAATTAAATGGGTGGGATGGTATTGTGATCCAATGCTCATTACCATGATTTCTGGAGACCCATCACCCGAGTGCTGTTTGGGTGAAAAGGCTCGTGGAAGGATTTCTTCCTAAGCTGACAAAAGATCTAGCGAGAAAACATCCAGGACAGATGGGCAAAGCAAAGCCTGCAGCATGCACTGTCTCCTATGATCACACCACTAGAAGTGAAACATAAAACAATGCAAAAAACAGGTGACACTAAGTATTTCAGCACATCATGACTTTGAGCGAGTGGAACAAAGAACAAGCCAATTGCCATGGTTTAGTTTCTGCTAGATTATCAGCCACACCACTGCAGTTTAGGAGTTCGCAGGTGTGCTGCAACCAATGCTTGCCAAGGTGCGGACAGCAGACCGTAGCAGCTTAATGCCTTTTTAATGCCACATATGACGATGGCAGGAAAGCATTAGCCTTTGCAGGAATTAGGTCTTCATTAAAAAGAAATTGCTTCCAATTTGTTACTGCTCACCAGCTCTTTTACCTCCTGTGGAATTCTGCTTGACCCCATCACACCAAACTGTACTATGGGTGATCAGATTTGCCAGTACTCCCCACTCAGGACTTTTACTTCTAGTCAAGGCAATTTCACCTGTGTTTGTGTGCCTGGGGAAGGATTATCTGATGCCACGTGAAAGGGATAAGGTAATTAGAATTTAAGAAAATGGAAGCGCAGGTGACTGAGGTGTTCTAATTGCTCCAGATTCAGACCAGCTCTTGAAAAGATACATTATCAATCAAGGAATCTAATCGCCATCTGGAAAAAGAGACCCTAACGAGGATGAACAAACCTATGATTCAGACTCTAAGAATACACAGTGTCAGCCCCTGAACTCTTATAATTAAGTAGTGTTGCAAAAGGAGTGCTATTCTTCAAGGGTCACACTGTACCTCATGATCTGCACTGAATAGGCCGTTGGTGCATAACAAGCTACTTCTTGCTCTAGTGCCTGCTCAACATGGCATGGCCAGTTACAGCACAACCTCTTTAGCCTGTGTGGTCAGATTTGCCCTTTGAAATTTCCAAGAATAAGAAGTCCCTGTTAGGTTCCAAGTTGGAAAATGGGGAGATGAGAGGGCAGGCGGGTGACAGCCCACAGTCACAAAGCATTCCTGCTGGTATTTAGGGGAGGAAGGGAAGGTGATGGAGGAGGAGGGAAGAGGATGCAATCATAGGGGAGAAGCTCGCCATTGCTTCAGAAAAATAAAACAGTCTCATTTCACTGTTGTGACATCTCACAACCAGGCTGCTCTTCGAGTCAAGTGTCCATTCACCAATTCCCCAACCCATTCCTATTGACGAATATCTCAGACGATGCAAGGAATCTGGGGCACTCAGGTGATACACTAGGCTGGATACTCCTCTGCAAACAAGCTGTGTAAAATAAAAGGACATGCAGCCTGGTTTGCTGGGATGGCAGAGAACGCCCTGGGATGGGATCCTGCAGGAAGCATTGTCATAAAGCCAATATTTAGGTATGTCTGCAATCAGACAGAATCCCATTGAATCCAGCTGCCTCCTGATCCGTTTGGAATTGGATACCCAGGTTGGAACTGTGCTGTCCAGCTAAGTCTTTGGAAGAAAAAGACTGTTAGAGTGGGATTCACTCCAGGGGAGGGCAAAAATGAAGCTACTACTCTTGGCCTGAGTCTCTCAAGACATCACCTCCACTACTCAGCGTATCAGTTACAGAAAGACAAAGGTAAGTGCACAGCAGGTTAATGCACTGCATGGTGTCCTTTGGAGACCGAGATTAAGGTCAAAGATCTAACACAGCTCACCGCCTTAGTTTCTCCAAACAGTCTGGCAATGCCCACCTAGGAGAGGCTTGGGTTTGGAATGGTGGTGTGAGGGCTGCAGATCAGGACTGGGGTGCTCTGGCAGAAGTGGGGGTACTGAGAAGTGTAACAGTAGGCAGCGAGGGCATTGCAGGTGAAGAGGGGAATGTGTTGGCAAAGCTGCGAAGCAGCTAATATTGAGGTAGGAGGGAAGGACTGAGGTAGGCTAATAAATCTAGGATAATAGTGGAGAGAGTGAACTGTGCCTACACATACCAGGCCCAACCAGCTCATGAATCCATTCCATGAACTGTATGATCAGGACCCTTTTTTCAATTTGCTTTATCAGAGGAGACTGAAAACTCAATTCCTGCACACTGGCCCCACCGCAGGGGCTGCAACTGAGTGGCAGAGACTGAGTGGCAGCTCACTGGCCCCTTGATGATTAAATACTTCTGAAAAGATGCTGCTCAGCCTGACCCTGACATCGCTGGCTGTGTCATAGGCACAGGACCTTTTATTTTTAGCCTGATCTTGACATGGCTGCAACTGAATACGAGCCAACCAGCTTGGCAAACAGAAGGAGCCTTCACTCTGCTAAGTGAGTTTGCTTGATTTGAGAAATACTTAGTCCACACATGCACGCACACGCACACACACACGGATTGATACACAGGGAATTTAACTTTAAATATCCCTTAATCCTTCAGATATTTAGCAAGAATCCAAAAAACCTTCCCAACACCTCCCCATTCATAAACACTGGAGGGGATAAGACAGCTGGCTTTCTAAGGTAACTGGCTAGAATTCACCATTACAGGACAGGAGAGAAGGTATTTCAAGCCAGGAACAGAGCAATGCCAAGGCTCTGTAGGTCAGGTAGAACTGCATGATCCATTTTAAAGGAAAACCACAAACATCAGGCTAGCACCACTTGCATAAAGAGCTCTCCAGCTGCAGGAAAGGAGGTCTCCAGTTGCAAGATCCAGTGCTATCTGCACATTAATACTCAAAAGCAGAGAGAATGTGGAAAACAGGAATGCCGCCAAAGCAGTCATGGCCAACTCTCTGCTGCCAAAGTGAAATTATTCTGGCCTCTCTTCAGTGGATCAACAGCGGCATATGTAATGAAACAGTGAAAACCTAGGTGAAGGGAGCCAGCTCTGGACTTGGAAATTAGGATATCTGCTCACAGATATCTCAAGGCTCCAGCAGAACACTTCAGAATACCATCCATTCTCCCCACTGGTAGGCAAGTGGCACCGGGTTACGGCTGTGAAGGACATGCTTGCCAGAAAGCCTGCTGTGGAGTCCTGCCTTCTCCTGCCAGAACTTGTTCACTTTAATTGTTTAATCGATCACTCAATATTAGAAAAAGAATTACCAGACATTCAAATCTGTTAAGCACTAAAAAGGGCAGACAAACACAGACCTCATGCTGCAAATTCAATTCGGGCAAGGGAAATAATTTAATCACGCCGCTGGTGGCTTTGTGATGTGGCAAAGCTACCGTGGACATCTCAGCATCTTGCTCTTCCACAGCAGTGGTTCCCACCATGTCACTTCCTAGGGATGCAGCTCAGCTAGTGCCTCAGTCTCCAAAGGGCATATAATTGAACAAGGAAGTTGAATATCGAAATCTGCATTTTGCACACAGCCTGTACATTTAAACAAGTTTTCCATATTCTCAGTAAACTGGCTGGGTCCCCTCAGGGTTGCAATGACTGCAGCTCTGCTCTTGAAAAGCTATGGCTTCTTTCCTGAACATCTAATCCCTATGAAGCTGAGATTAAGTTCCTAGAGTTGTGAAACTCCCAGCTGCCCAAAGCCCCAATTTTATGACTATCCGTGAACATCATGAAATTAAGATTCACCTTATATGGGCTGAACCAGAACCTTACATCCAAACATACCCAATCTTTGAGGCATTCAAAGTCCAAAGCCTGACCTGCAGCTGGTATCTCTCTCTGCATTATACCAGACCCGAGCCTCAGCTATAGAAATTCTGAGGCAAGAGCACACACTCTATTTCCACCCCCACCCCCCCCGCCACCTCCCACCTCAAAAGATAGATCTCAAGTTGCAAATACTAGCCAAACAATGGGAAAGAAAGTATTAAGTAAGCGTCGGGGGGCAGCCGCATTAAGGTCCCATCCAACTCCCACTGAAAGCAATGGGAAACTTTCTACTGACTTAAATGGATTTGGCCCTATAGAAAGGGGAACCTGGAGCACCCACCACAAAAGCAAGGTATGAGTGCCTGGAGGCCACTGCTTGAATTATAAGAATAGGCTGAATGAAGACAAGTCATCTCATCTTACCTGTATCGTGTCCAGATAGACCAGGAGGCTGGACTCCATCTTCTGAAAGTTAACAGTGGCCAGAGCTGTTGAGAAAGAAGAGTCTTCATTAGTGCTAATAGGTAATCAATCCCTTCAACCAATATAGTGTTTCCATAAACCATGATTGGACATCAACCTATCAATAAGCCAATTACTGCATCACTAGCACAACATTTTGCAGCACTGCTCCTTGGCGGTCCCTCATCTAAGTCCTGACCTACCACGAAACTCCACAGCTTCTGGACTTCTACAAACAGGAATAGCTGCAGGCCAAGTTTATAGCTCTAAATATTCCCAAGATACAAGAAAGAAATTACAGCAACCCACTTCATGGAGTAACCCAAGGATTCATTAGTGTCTGCAAAGCAGTTGGAGATCCTTGGATGAAAGGCACCATACAGGCAAACGGTTATTATCAGAAATCATATCTGGATGCAAGTCTGATCTCCTATGTTTGAGCCGCATGGCACGCTTTCCCTGGCAGAAGCTTAGAGCTTAACAGACCTGTGGGGGCAGCTAAACGAGAGCAGGGATTGAGAAACCACAGCATAAATGATCAGGATAGATCTCCCAATTAAAGTCTACATCTTAGTCAGAAGACATACCAGCGTTTTACCCGACACAAACCAACAGCTGGTTTATGCTTATTGTGTGCTGGGTGAAAAGCATTCTGTCCTCCCAGAGAACTACTGACATAGCACTTTGACAAGGACCTTTCTTTGGAACAGAATACACCACTGCCCAGTAATCCCGTATTCACACCACACCCCTGCAGGTTGAGGGGGAACCCTTAATGCTTCTTGCCCTTGCCTCTCATTTAACACACTCCAGTCCAAGAGCTCTGAGTAGTAAGGAGCAGTGGTACGTGTACTGTTAGAGTGATGTTACTCCATGGTAATTTGAGAGAGAGCTGGCATCAGCTCCAGACTGTTCTGTCAAGCACAAGGATTCAAGGAGAATAGTTACAAAAGCCAGAACCACCATGTCACTGTTTTTACCTTGATTTTATCTGATTTCTGTAAGTAACTGGTGAACCCTGAGAATTTGGCACAGATGAGCAAGTCATTTCTTTTGTAAGACAAGCCATGAATTTACTGCTAGTGGAATACACTGGTTAAAGCCGGGGAGACAAGATGCTCAGTAGTGCTCTCAGGGCACAAGTGGGATTTTCTCCCACGAAAGCTCATGCGATAAATAAATCTGTTAGTCTTTAAAAGTGCCACAGGACTCTGTTGTCTTTCTACAATAGACTAACACGGCTACCCCTTTGGAAATTGAAAGTAATGGGAGAAGAAAATCAAGCCCAAGGCCTCCGATCATGCACAGCATGGATAGCAACAGAGTAACCCTTACACACCTCACACTCCAGCGCACTTCAGTCCTGACCTGGAGGGACCAGGAGTTTGGATTCTGTGGCGCATTCAGCCCTTAGGTTCACTGTCAAGACTGCCAATAAGCTTGTCTATTAGTCCAATCGGTGACAGTGATTTACAAGGGATGAGGCCACCTGTCCACAAGGAAATGGTTTGTGGACACCAATATGTTCTGCTGAGCAGCCAAAGACACTGGGGTGCTATAGACCTCGCCCAGAGATGATGACTTAGCTAACTAGGTCCCTCTAAAAGCTCTCTTTCCCTGTCCAAAGCACTATCCATTTTAGGAAACATGTGCAGCAGCTTTTGCTAGAATGGCCTAGCAACAGCCACCCATGGCGCTGAGTCTACTCCCTTGATTGAAACTGTAAGATAACCTGCACAGAGATGCAAACCCGGTTCCCAGAGCCCAGCAGGACAATGGGTTATATGCTGGGAACTGCTGGGAAGGAAGATACTTTACCCTACTCCAGCCTGAGGAGAAGTATTGAAGCCTCTCTTAATAGCCACTCAAGCCTCGAGGTTCAAAGAATCTCTGCAACTCTTGCCCCTTCTTCCTTAGACCAGATCAATGGCTGATGGCTCCATACAGACAGTGATCTACCAACTTCAATGCTACCCCCAGATGTAAGGGCCGAGGCCTTTTCCTTTGGCTAAGCAACAGCAG
Source organism: Pelusios castaneus (assembly GCA_007922175.1). Taxonomy (NCBI): domain Eukaryota; kingdom Metazoa; phylum Chordata; order Testudines; family Pelomedusidae; genus Pelusios; species Pelusios castaneus. The sequence goes on along the minus strand of ML685842.1, from coordinate 3,439,253 downwards.
CTACTTTAGGACAGCCGCAGCCGTGAGTTAAGAAGCAGAAAGTCACATCCTTACACTCCCTCTAAATTATATCAAAACAATGTAACATCAGGCTGTCCTAAAGGCACGCCTGTTCTAATAGCACCCACCAGATAAAGGAACAGCCCCTAAGATATTTAAACATAACTTTGTTTAATAGAATTCTGTCTGGCAAAGAACCACTTATCAACTGTGATTGTAAAATCTATACTTCTTTACTGTTTTGTCTTTATGGTCCCTACTTCTCTATTGTTTATGTGTATGATCTCTGATTCCTTGGCCATTTCTGTCTATTGCCTAACTGATTGTTTTAAGATTTAAATCAACAGAAGAGGTGGGGCATGATTGTTTAAAGAACTGTTCTGGAATGGGTTAGGAAGATTGGGGAAAAATACTGTTTTGTAGTTCTTTTGTTTAAAATGACTGGTTAAGGTATAGCTAAACAGGGCCCAAGTTTAACTAAATAGTGGGTGCCCAAAAGGAAGTTCTTTGGAACCAAACTCCAGGACACAGCCCAAGATCAGAGCTGCCAGACCTCAACACCTTGCCAACCATACTGTGCAGAAGCAGGAGGAGCCCCAGACGATCTGATCCCGACTGGCCACCAGGAAAAATGTGTGCGCCTTATTGGGAGCATTGTATGCTTAGTGTGTGTATTCTGTTTTGGTAACTATTAATAAATAGAGGTTATGGGCATTACCATGTAAGTCTCTTCCAATGGTAAGAGGCCCTGCAACCTGAACAAGTTTATACCCTGCGCTCTAGAAAGGGGGTAAGAATGGGTACTGAAATTAACCCAGGTTATGCCCTCAGCTCTATGAATTGAGTATGGGTGGCTCTGAGCTCTAGGAACTGGATACGGGTAGGTGCCTTTCGCCGGAAGCCCTATGAACTGGGAAAGCATGGCATTGCCTAAAGTAATCAGGTTATGGCTTGAGCCCATGGAAGAGCAAAGGAGGAGTGCCCTAGAGCATGCAGGTAACAGAGAGCTACAGCAAACGGCAGGTCCCGGGTGGCCAAACTTTACTGACCCCTGAGACCTAACCCCCCACAGGGCAGAAGCCTCTCACCCCACCATCCTGCAACAGAGCAGAAGCTCCGGGCTCCCAACCGTCTGGCAGGCAGAGAACGGAGGTGGGCTGGGGGCTCCGCCAGCGGCAGTTTAAGTGTAAAAGAGCTGCGAATGGCTCACAAGCCCCAGTTTGGCCATCCCTGGCACATGCTGTGTCCATGGGTGTGGAGGGACACACATGACCAGAAGCTTTGCTCCCACCACTGCATTGACCCTGTTGCCAGCAGGGCCCTTTCAGTCACAGATCAGGGGGCAGGAGAGAAATACAATGCTTCTTCCGACACCCTGGGCCCTTCCATCATGGATATGCTTCTCTGCAAGGCACCTATTTACCAGGTACTAGCATTAATGGGAATCACGTGCACATTTTAAAAGGAAAATGAGCCTCCATCGACCAGAAAAAACAAACCAACTCATTGCTTTATTTTCCTCTCCAACCTCATGACAGCAGCTTCTCCTCTCATCTTTCCGCCCATTTCTACAACACAGTCTATCATCTTCTTTTGTGTTTTCACAGCCACCTTGCTGCTGCTGCAGCATCGCTTCAAGCCCTAGTTATTCCGTGTTCCTGATTACTTGACATGTTGACTCTAATGAGCAGATTGTTATGACATCTAAAAGGCGAACTGGTATCAAAGCCCTCTCATCATACAGCCCTCTGGAAAAGACAACTCCGAACAAGAGAGCTGCAAGGCTGTAAACATGCTCAGAGACGGCAGCAAGTGCTAAAAGGGGATTTCCACCCCCACCCCTTCCAAATGCTGAGCTCACTGGCAGGGAGAGAGTGACCCTGTGTGGACAAGGCTGGAAACTGCTGCAGCTGAAAGGAAAATTGGAACAGGCTACCAATGGTGCAACTCCACAGGTTTCAGTTTACACCAGCCATACATTATATCTATTTTTAGATTTAACTAGACATATATATATATATATATATATATATATATATATAAAGAGCAAAGAACAGTGTGGAAAAGCTCTTATTTTGTGATCTCCATGCAGTTCTCTCTGGATTGAACATCATCAGTCCTTTTGACTGTGACTTAAGTGGCACAAAATCTAGCACCGGCCCTGCAAACCGTTATGCAGTAGAGCAATCATCACTCAGGTCAGGTGTGTTACCCCATTGAAGTCAACGGGAATAGTCAAGTGAGGGAGGGCTTGCAGGATCAGGCCTCAAAATAGAAACATCACAGTATGGCATTTTATAGAGCCCCATCAAATCCAGAACACAGATCTGGAGCTGATGCATTTGGGTTTCTGTATGGCTCACAGCAGAGTGGGTACTGAACTAGTAGGTTTCTAGCAGTTTTTTGCAGGGAAATCATAGCTCTTGTTAGCAGGATTTTTTTTAAAATAGTATTTTTGAAAAATGTTCCTTTGATTTATACCACAAAAGTCAGCTTGTGCCTTCCCTGACCTCTTCCCACCCCAGAAACTCCATGCCCCAGAGACAAGTGCACAAATACCACAATAACCCTCCACAAGCTATTTGAAAGTTACCATTCTGAAAATTTTGCAATCTCTCATTTTAGCTTTTAAATAAGCCTTCTGACTTTTAACCTAAAACCCAAAATTCTAATAAAAGGTGATTGCACTTTTAATAGCTGTTAGGATACCTAGTACTTGCATGTAGGCATTTTTAATGTTAAAGTGAAACAAACAACTAGGGGGAGTATTTTTAGCATCAACCACCATTTCAACTTTTTTGCTCAACACCTCTTGGTATATGATCTCTTCATCTTCCGATTAACTCTAATGGGAGTTGCAAACAGGACAAGGTAGCTATTTATGGTTCAACCTTATTATATCCAAGCTGTTCATCTGTATCAGCCCTAAGATCACATGGTCTGGAAAGTGCTATATAGCTCTGTGTTCCAACAGGCTGTACAGCCATGGTGCAACTTAGCTGTCATCTGTATCCCAGTCATTACACTGAAATTAAGGAGTGAGCACTAAGCAGGGATTCTGTTTTAGTTCCATGTTTGTACAGCAGTAAGCACGTGTACTCCTACGTACTAATGCAATAAACAAATTAATTAATGATAAAGATGTACCTGAGGAAATGCTCCTTGCCTCACTTAAGGCATCCATCTTTCCCACTACCCCAGATTAGAAGTGTAGCTTTGTTTTTCCCCTTGAAAAGCACTGCAATGCTACATACCTCCTTCCACATAGCCAGAGGACAGTCCATCCTTGTTGTCAGAGGTCATTAACAGTTCCACAATCCCTCTGTTTAACAGGGCCTAAATGAAAAATAAAATCATTGTGCTGGGACCCAATTTAATATTTCACCTAGACACTAAGGAAGTACAGTTCAGTATCATCTTTCTTTAGATTGGAGGGAAGAGGATAAGGAACAGATGTCTACCCTGGAGCTTCCAAACTATTTTATATCCATCTTCTAAAAAGAAGCTTCATCTAGGGCCACAAGAGTGGACTTCAAGGTAATGCACTGTGTTGCTTTCTGGCCCAAATGGGCTATTTAAATACCAAATCACATCTTATTCCTGGTCTCATTGAAGTTAATGGCAAAACTCCCATTCATTTCAGTGGGAGCAGGTTCCTTCCCCCAGACACGCTGTAACATTTTACTACACGCAGAGAAGTGTTTGAAGCATGTATATTTGAAGCTATCATGATCCCTTATCCTGCCTCCCTTCATTTTTGTCCCCCCTGAGATTCTTTATTTGATTGGACTGGCTCTCACACTACCTTCTCCAATTTCAGGATTACATATTCCTGAGAGGGAATATTTTGAATATATCTGATAATTCTGTTGCTTCCAGCTCCAAGTGTAGGAGGGAAAGAGGAACAATCTGCCTTCCCTCTTGTAGAATACAGAAGACAAAGGTGGGTTAGCTGGACCGCCAAGTAATGGAGGCATCTCTCTGTCATTTCTGAGCAAAGTCATAGGTAACTGCCAAGGGAACCCCTAATGGTAAACTCAGAATGGTGACTTTTCTTAGTTCTCAGACATCATAGGACACTAAGTAAGGGTATTTCAAGCCTTTGTTAATCACAGTAGATCCTTATTATAGTTTGTATATTATCTTTTATTACATTTGTATTAGAAATGGGCAGTCTGATGATACAAGCTAGGGATGTAAATATCAGTTACCAAAGGTAACCAGTTAAACTATTAAAATTATATAATTTGATCATTTAACCGCTATAAATTGTGTGTCTTCCTTTCCACACCCCACCTCCCCGCCCCCCCCCCCATCAGCCCCTGGGTAGCACCCGCAGCCCAGCTCCACAGGGACCCCCTATCTTGGGACTGCGGTTCCCCAGTGCTCTGCAGCAGGATGCTCTGCACTGCGGCCTTGGCTGCCTCTGTCATGGCCTGACATCTTCACCATGGAGACAGGGAGCTCACGCTGCCAGTCATCTGATAAGTATTCGTTTTAATGTAAGGCATACTTTGCAGTTAATCATTTAACCGTTTCGTATTTTACATCCCTAGTACAAGCACAGGCTAGACAGCCATTAACTCCCAAATATAATCCCAGTGATCAAAGACTCCCACCTGTGCCTTTTGCTAAAACATGTATGGTTTGGTCCAGTCCCCACTGACATCAGCAGGAGACTGTACCTTAACTCTCATGGGCTTTGGATCAGGTCCTTTGGGTCAAACCTCTTTCCGCCTCTCTTCTACCATGGAGTAAAATGGGGATAAATACAGATCAGACTGCACCAGAGTTGCCTGCAAGGATCCATTTGCTGATGTCTGTGAAGCTCTTTCATGATGAATATTTCCATATTACACAATCACATAAAGAAAGGTTCCATTAAAGCACTGTCATGACTAAGCACTTAAACACCATTCAGAGATACACTGGTCTGGTTACAGCTTCTTTGCCAATCTTTTACATCATTCTACCACTTGCAGTGGGGCAGAACTCAGTTACTGTGGGAATTTCCCTGACTTGCACTTATTTCATATTCCTAGAGTGCTGCATTAATGCTAGTACTGTTATTATTTATTTTACTTGGCTGTAAGTAAAAAAAACCAGCAAGTCGCTGCACACTGAATTGCATTACAGGGTTTCAGAGTGCAACAGGAAAACCAGAACAGACACAGGTGTGCATATTCACATAAGCACACCAGCAGGGCTACTGAATGTGCCCTCACGTACGCTGGGGAAGGGGGCTGCTAGTACAAGCTCTCACAACAAGGACACAAAGGGGAAAAGGCAGCTCCTGACACGGTGTGATGGTCAATGGAACCTTAAGGGCTTTTTCTTTGTTTTGTTTTTTAATTTAATGTGAAATTTAGAATGATGGCAGCGTATTAACAACAAGCACAAGGTAGTCTACAGTCACTGACGGGCAAAGGGAGCTAAAATAGCCAGCCCTCAGCGAGGGGCTAAGCCAGGAACAGAACCCAGGAGTGCTAGCTCTCAGTCCCTCTACACCAACACTACACCATGCCCTTACCCAAAGCCAGCAGCAGAACCCAGTAGCCCTAGTTCCTCCTCTCTGACCACTAGACAGCACAGCCTCAGACAGAGGGCTTCACACACACACACAATACCAGCGCAGAAGCAAACAGCCTTGTGAAATTCTACTCACCCACTCACCTGGGGCATGTCATTTGTTCTGACAGGTGAGTGAAACATCACTAGCTACACCGGAGTTGGTAAATTGTCACGGTTGATCTCAAGGCAATGCAATAGTGTCATCCCCATGCCAGAGTGGTATAAAACCCAAAACAACCATTTACTTACATGCTCCTCGCTTGATATGGGAAGGGGGAGTGGGAACTCAGTCTTTTTGAAATAGCTATGGCATTCTTTGTTCAGGCCAGAAATCGATATTTGAACACCTTACCCAGGACCAGGACATTTCATATGTAGCCCTCCAAACAGGTGATGACTGAGTCAGTGCAGGAGGGGAATCATTCAAAGAGGATTAGGAACATTGCCATATGACTCCTTTGGTTGAATACGTGCAGGCTAGTTGTGAGGAATAAGATGACCGGAGCCAGAGCTCATTCAGTTAACTCTATAACTGGCTTGTAGTACAAGGGGGCTGAAATCCTGTCAGGTTAAAGCAGGAGTTGCTAATGCCTTGGCAGAAAAGCAGGGGACATGGTTGGTTCATGGTGCAAACCTAGGTCTGTAAACACAATACTCTAGGAAGCGGAATCCTAGGGGCAAAAGAGAACTATACCATCTGTTTGAAGCCCAGGGATGTGTGGGAGGAAGTTAGGGAGATCTGTCTTTGTCCACCCCTCTGAAGTTCTTAATAGTTTCTCTGAATCTGACACAGCTGCATCTGAAAGACAGTCATCTGAAAACAGCACCTCCCCATAACACACATACAGCAGGAGGCTTTGCAAGTAACTTCCTTCCCATATGCAGCAGGATTTTTAGGTTTCCTTGGGAAGATCACAAGGTGACAGTGAACTATAAAGTGGCCCCAGCTAATGTTAGCACGGCACTGCTGTGTCAGCAGCACGTAAGCAAGTCAGTATGGCCCATAACTGACCCACCAGAATAAGAGTCTCTGAGTGCTCACCAGGTCTTATCACCCAGTTCAAAAGCACAGGCTGGGGTAAATCTCTCCTTGATGAGGATGTGAAAGGCATTAGTCAAATTAGCCTGCCTGTCCAATGTTGAGCTCTAGATTACAGAGGTTTAGGAAAAGGCTGTCTCTGGTTCACAGAAACCTCCCTCTCTGAGAGGTCACAGGGTCTGGCAAACCTCAGAACAAGCACAAACTGTTTCTGATCTGGATAAGAGGAAGGAGCTCAGGGGACAGCCTTGCCCAGGGCCAAGTGAGTGCTCCTTGTTTTCTAGGAAGACCTCACGAAGTGCAACTGTCAGCATACACGGATTCTTGCCTGTAGTGCAGGGATTAAATAGGATCGCTTGTCCCACCCCAACCCCAGCAAAAGACAGGGTGGCTCACTTCACGTGCTTCAAGGAGATGGGCATAGGTGGTTAGCTGGACCAGACATTGACCCTGCTGAGGCTCTCTAAGCATGCTCAGGTCTCAGCAGAGGTTTGCTGGAACAGGGTGGGGAGGTGCAGGAAAGAGGGAAACTAGAGAGCAGGCTGAGGAGATGAGAGCCACAGGAAAGAGGGGGTTTCCAACATTACCATTTTAACGTAGGTCAGGTAGTGAGAGTCTTTGGCATAGGAACCATATTCATTCTCCACCTGCACCGCGATGATGGGGCCCCCTTTCTTGTACTGTCGGGAGAAAGGGGAGAAGCTGATCACCATGGCTCATGGTTTCTGACCCAGCTGAGACAGGAGCTATACCAGCCCTGGCACAAGGAAGGAAGCACTTCATCAGTTAAGGTAGAGAAGTCTCTGTCTTCCGAGCAAGGGAAAACCTACACTGCTGCTGAGTGTCGCCTTCCTCCACCACAAACCTCAAGGAAAGATGAGCTAGGATTGTTCCCAAAACCCCCACTTATAAACTACTCACTAGATCTGTGATGCTGCCATGGCCAGCTGCAGTCCAGGCCATTTCATAAGGTGGAGTCAGCACATAAGTGAACAGTAATGCTGACAGCAGCAGGTTCTGGAAAGAGAAGGTGATGCACCTTACTTGCCTGAAGCGGGACCACTCTGGCCATCAAATGATCAAAATAGGCATCCACAGCCTCCGTGAAGCCCTTGTAGGTTGTTCTCAATTGCATGTCAGGGTCTTGGAGCAGCCAGCTGGAGAGAAGAGAAGAAGATTCTTACAGTAACCAGAAACTGTTCAGGAGAAGCAGCAGCAGAGGGAATCAATTGAGGACCCACTTCTGTCCCAGCCCCATTAGCGCCACTGAGTTCAGGCATAAAAAAACCTGCCGTTTATAGTCATTTTGGCTCACCAACAGCTCCATCGTGCAAGGTGCTGAGGGCTTCTAAAGTGGTGTTCAGCTTCCTCTGTGCTAAACAGGAGTTGCAGGCACTCTGCATCACTCAGACAGCACATGGCAACATCAGACCCTAAGCTAGATGTCCTCAGGACATAATCACGACCTTTCCTTTTATACAGTGCTCTCTCTCACACACACACACACACACACACACACACACACACACAC